>AYEL01085583.1:0-233283 GCA_000484575.1 Olivierus martensii | reverse complement strand
TTATGTATTCAAATGCTCAAATTACTTTTTAATAATTTTAAAATAAGTTAAGTACTTTATATTATACATCTATTGCCCAGATTATTTTTAAAACTTGCCCAAGCAATTTATGAAAATAAAATGTTACTTAAATAATTTATAGAGTGTAATTTCTAGCATGAAAATTTGGCAGTCTACGTTTCCTTAGCACTAATGGTAACATTGTATTTTTTTCCTACTATATCTAAATACCATTAACTTATAAAACTGTGTATTTACAATTTTTTATCTGGCATTATTTTATTTATTTTATTATTTTTTATACAATAATAAATAATTCTGAGTAACCAGTATGATTACTACCTTCGCATAAATTTTAATTATGTATAATATAACGGGAAAAAAAGAATTCTGTTTTGAATCGGTGCCTATACCTAAGCTTCGCGTTAACTAGATGTCTCAAACATGGCGGCATTCAAGGTTATGTCCATACTTCTCTATAGGAGCATAGAGTGACTTTAATCATTCCTGTATAGAGACACGCTGTCGTTTCTCTCGCTGAAATTAGCGAGAGACCCGACCGGGTCTCTTGATATGCAGTGGAATTACGTTAATAACGAAACTATTGGAACTGGAAAATTTTTTCGTTATAATCGATGTTTAGTTATAACTGACGTGAAAAGAAAAATTTTAAGTTAGGAGCGGGATCCCAAAGTTAGTTCCATGAGCCTATGACGTTATTCTTCGAAAAAATCGATATTTAAAAGATTTTCTTCGAAAATATAATTAAAAAATTAAATTCGACGAACCTCAATTTCTTCGAAAATATAGTATACTTTTTAAACAGAATTTAAAGTGAATAAACTTTTGAATAATATATGTAATTATGTACTGTATAAAATATATGTAGTATGTATGGTTTTGATATCTTAGGGAGAAATATATATTTAATATATATATATATTAATTATTTGGGGCCCATATATATTGTTTTGTATATAGTTTGAGGGCCCTATATATTTTATAGGGACCCCAAAACCTGATTCGTAGGGGCCCGGGATTTCTCTCGGTACGATTGGTCGTCTTGTTGAACTCATTACCCATCTCATCTGCACCACAGACCGCAAATAGGCCCAAAAGCCTGTTCGTATCGTTCTCGGGTTCCACATATCTATTACATTCTGTGATCTCCAAATTTTGACATCAAATTCAATATAGATATTTTTATGCAAGATTATTCTTCAGGATGGTTTTATTTAAATTTCTGTTTTAGTACCGATCCATGCAGATTTAAAATATGCATATACATTTAGCTTCACAACAAAAGCATGTGGAAAAACATTCGTCAGCATCTAACAAAATCCCTAGTTGGTCGATCCGGATGCAATTTAAAAAGTAATTGCTTTTCTCCCTATGTTGTTTATTTATTTTGTACTAACAAAGTAGTAGTTATGAATTGGCATGGAAATTTACTGAGTGAACAACACGAAATTCAAATGTGTGTATAATTATATAAAACCAATTTCTATACTATATTCTAGCTTTAACATTTCATATGAAAAGTTTTTAATTCTAACATTCATGATAAAACCTTATTTTTTGGAACATCGGAGTTAGAATTAAAAATATTATGAAAATCATTTAATGTTGGATCAAAAATAAAAGCAAATAATTGCTAGTTCGATTCCAGCGTGGAGTTCGCTGCACGGAGCTCGCCGAGTTCTGTTTGGTTGACGCTACCGCTGGACTATGAACTGCCAGCGTCTTTAGCTGACTTTCGACGCTGAATTCCCATCATTCAAAGTACTGAGATTGCACAGTCTTCTTTTTATTTATAAAATCCCATTACGAAAAGTTATGCTTCTATTTTGCTTCTTCGAAAATTAAAGAAAAAAAAAACAGTTATGTCTTTGATGTCAGTGAAAAATTTACCGAATATTTTGCTAGCCATGACTCTGCATTGCAATGACAATGTTGTTAATAGAAATTGATTCCTTGTATACTTAAATGTTTTAAAATGCTTGAAATTAAACATTTACATATATTAAAATTTAAATTAAAGCTTTCGCTACAGAATAAAAGTTTAATGCAAAATAATGGTTACGTAAAATAAAAATTTATAAAATGGCAGCAGTTAGAAAAAATTTTGCATTCGGTTAATTCGAAACACACAAAAAAGTGACGCTTAGTTTACATATATTAAAATTTAAATTAAAGCTTTCGCTACAGAATAAAAGTTTAATGCAAAAATAATGGTTACGTAAAATAAAAATTTATAAAAATGGCAGCAGTTAGAAAAATTTTGCATTCGGTTAATTCGAAACACACAAAAAAGTAACGCTTGGCATTATATAAAAAATTAATGCTTTTATTTATATAACAAATTATTTTGTTTCAGATTTTGCTTAAGTTAGAATTGCTGCGGACAGATGGCAGTGCAATATTGCACAAATTGCCAAATTTGTTTCACGAACCAAATGACAGATGGCAATATTTTCGTAAAAAATACTTTAAAAGGCGAAAGAATATTCGAATAATTTTATTAAATATTAATATTATATGAATATTATAATGCCAAGAGGTGGACTCCTAGTTTACTTTCTGTAAAGATTTGTGTGAATTGGGCTGATCTTCGAAGGCTGAGGGGCCTAAATAAGCCCAAGGCTATAGATGAGGAGTATCCGTTACAATTTACATAGAGTTCAAGGGCAAATACTTTATAAAATAATCTTTTTGTTTAGACAGATGCTACGTGAAAAATTGGGCTGATCTTCGAAGGCTGAGGGGCCTAAATAAGCCCAAGGCTATAGATGAGGAGGATCCGTTACAATTTACATAGAGTTCAAGGGCAAATACTTTATAAAATACTCTTTTTGTTTAGACAGATGCTACGTGAAGATATTACTTATCCGGTGTGAATACACGAATTAATCAATATTAACATACTATTTTAATAGATTTTTTAGTTATTTATGCATTTATTTTTTCTGTAATGTTTGTTCTACTTTCTCTTTTTACCTTAAGAGTGTACGAATTTTTTATTTATTTATTTTTGCGCTGTTAGTATATAATTATCGCGTTTAACTTAAACAGGAAGTTAAAGCGTTTCTTTTATGGAAATTCCTGAATTTTTGGTGGAGATAAATAGAATTTAAAATATATTTTTGCGCTGTTAGTATATAATTATCGCGTTTAACTTAAACAGGAAGTTAAAGCGTTCCTTTTATGGAAATTCCCGAATTTTTGGTGGAGATAAATAGAATTTAAAATATTTTTTTTATGTAGCACATATTTTCTGAAGATGGAAAATAATGGTTGTTAGTGTGTGCCATTCATTATCTGCAAACTCTAGATCGGTTCAAAATTAGGTTAGTTATACTTCTAACTTGTATCGGGTTTTTTTTTATATACGATAACTACCACCATTATCCTGTAGATAGCAAAAAATGATAACGGCTTCAAAATCGATTGCAGCAACAGATTTAGACACTGGCTTTAAATCGCTTCTAAAATAAGTCGAAATTAAAAAAATAATAAATATTTTAAACATTTTAAAATATTCATAAATCAGCATGATCGACGATTTTTAAAGTCTCGAGTATCAATAGACTATAATTGTTGGCTCTTTACCGTTAGTAGAAGAGATATAATGCGTGGCTTAAAATATGAATAATGAAGGGGGAAAAACTCATTTTTTTATGGTTAATCTTTGCAAATCGGCAGCGAAAAGTATAATTCCCAGATAAATTAAAACAATTGATTTTTCATTTCGCGGTATTCATAAAGTTAAACTCAAATTAAAGACTAATAAAATTTTTAATGTTTGATTTGCTCATAATAATATTTTTATGCTACTTCATTTTTGGGTCGTAAAAGTCGTAAAACCGATATTCTCAAATCCCTAAACAGATTAGAGTCGGATTAAGTGGAGGGATTAAAAGTGTGCCAATCGATCGTTACCTTTAATCCGATCAATCCGAAAATCTTCCAGATGTTTACAAAATTACTTATTTTTACAATCGCTAATAAAAATGGTTTTGACTTCCATCATTAAAAGTAATCTTGTATTATTTTACATCACAATGAATTTTGAATTTTTATTAACTCGCACGTATCTAATTAGACCAGAAAATAAATCATCCTTTTCGGATTCTTTTTTTCGATATTAGATTACACTTAATTCAGTCATAAAACTTTTTTTTCATATTTATAAGTGTGTACATATTTTTTTTTTTTTGATTGAGAAACGTTCACAATAAGTAGCAGTAATGAATACTGATTTTAGTTTCTAAAAAACAAAGCCGCGGTTTGTTTACTAAGAAGTGACTAAACGTATATAAAAAATGGAAGGGGGAAAAAAGCGCGATATGGAGTAATTTATAATATTCAGAAAGGAAAAAATGAATCAAAAAAGACCACGTGGTCTGTCATCAAGATGGCGTGACATCGACTAATGGTTGCTTGGCAACATCCATGTTCGGTTCGAGTCGACGATATCGACTCGAATTTGAGATTATCGAGTGTTATTGGCATGTCTCCGAGCAGGTGTTTTCTTCACGAAAACTTCGTGCGAACAATGTTCTCAACAATGACGCCATTAATTAAATTATACCAGTTAAAAACCCTTTTCGAATTGCATAACTGTAGATTATTTTCTAAGTCACTTTTGCCTACAAAAATTTCAAATTTTTACCGCTAATCTTCCAAGTTGCTTTTAAATCGTTACGTATCGAAAAAAAGACCGTTTAAGTATTAACAAGTGTTGAATTTTTAGTATTCTATATTCATACCTGATGGATCATAAAAGACCCGAAGAAATTTCAGAAAATTTTGCTTTTGGTGAGAATTTGGTGTTTACGTCCACTTGGCTCAACTCCAAAATCGCATTTATTTTATTTTATTTTTTCTGAAATTTTTACCGTAAAGGAGAAGAATTTCTCAAGTGCTGCATACACATCTGTCAAATTTTTGTGGATGTTATATTGTAATATTTACGTAAAAAACGCAAAAAGAAAAAAGTGGCATCATATCTGTAGATGTCGAAATATCTAAGTGAGAAAGGAAAGAGAAAAAAGTGGGAAAAATCGAGGTGGTGACTGAATTCCCAGCGTGTTGTGTAATTTAGTCGTAATTATGACAGATGATGTCTATCTGCTGATTTCTTTTTTTTATGGCTATCTCACTAAACACATCGAGAGGGAAAAAACATTTTTGAGTATTTCCTGCTGGGAAATATCTCGCTTTTATATATTTTTTTCCTTAATTTAACAACTATCATTAATACGCAATCTATTTTAAACACGTGTAATAATTTTCACTTTATCCTTGCGAAAATAGTTAGGCGAACAAACGCGAGATGGCGCCAGGCGACGCGAAACGCTCGAGTTCAAAATTAAATTTCCTTAATTAAAATAAGAAAAAAATTGCACTTTATCCTTGCGAAAATAGTTAGGCGAACAAACGCGAGATGGCGCCAGGCGACGCGAGGCGACGCGTTCAAAATTAAATTTCCTTAATTAAAATAAGAAAAAAATTAAAATAACTTTTAAACTCGTAAATTTATCGTTACGTTTCTCTGTAAATCAAATGTAAATATGGTTAATTTTATAAGCATCATTTCTTTTTAACTTTTTACTTAGAAAAAACGTAGAAAAGAATAAACATGCGTATGCTGTATACCAAATTCTGGACATATCCCGTTTTCATTTATCACACGATCGAGTAACAACATTATTTACTCCATGCCCAATAGAACTGTAACGCAATCAACCGTACGCTATCTGTATAGAAGATATTGGTTGTATTAATAACCTGTCACGGAAAGAAGTGCAGCGTGACCAACGTGTATCTAGCTACCCATATTCGTAATACTCGAAGACGCTTAAAAAATAAAATAATGCGGTTAATCTCTCGATATTGGTAACCCAAATTTGTGCAGAATACGTTAAGTTTCGGAAAGATAAATTAGGTACTTTGGAAACTGCAAATATTTGCATATAGATTAACGTAATCCGAATAAATTATCTTAAACTCGCCGATAAAGTTTCGATATAAGCGTAATACGTACGCTTATATCGAACGCTTGTTATACCAGCTAGGATTCCTTCGAAAAACGAATTAGGTTAACAATTTTTATCCATTAATTGCAATAATATCCGAAACGTACGAACGATACAATCGCGTAACTTTTTAAGCAATAATATCGAACATGGATCTGCATTTAGTTCGATGGCAATTTTTCTTTCTTCTTTTTTCTATCAGTCCGAACAAGTGCTCAGCACTCTGTTCTTCATCTCTCTAATCGTAATTAAGCGTAATCACCAACCATTTTTACAACTCGGATTTACAGAAGTTTTTGTTGTTTTCTGTGCCCCTTATAACTTACACCAAACATTAAGTTTTGGTTTAACACGCGGCAAAAAAATAAAAAAATAGCAAAATAACAATACAAAATTAGCAATTAAATCTCCCACGTGTGTGTTTTGACTTTTGTCCAATTTAATAATTTCTCGTTGTACGAAGGTAAATTAATTGGTTTCCGGTTTATCATTAAAATTCTCTTTGCTACATTTATTACAGAATGAGAACAGATGCGCTCGTAATTTAAGTGTTTTCCTCTTCTTCTCTCTGTAGGCGAAACTGAATGATAGAACTATCTGGTTTAAGTCTAGAATTTACACCTATAATATGCATTTTATAAAAATATATTACAGGCCAAGAAGAAAAAAAGCGTAACAATAGATATGATGAGGATTGTGTTCCGTTCAGGGCGGGCCGGTCCCAATAAACAGGTCTTGTCTCATCTCCCTGGGTGGTGATTAAGTTTCCCCTGTAGCCTCTCGTAGAGGAGCATGGAAAGAGAAGGACAGGTGAGATAATAGACAGGTGGAGAGAAATTATAGCTGGTCGACGTACAGTTGTACACATTAGTCTTGTAGCCAGACTAGTTAGCGGCACGCCCCCTCTCGATGTCTGGAGGAATTAAAATAATAGGTTAGGATGTAATTTACACTTACTTCCCCTTCTCGCAGCGAACATTCAATGCCAGAACCTGTCATAGTCGGTCGTCCTCTACGACCTTTCACCTTTTCTTGCTACTTGCAATTTCCGCGCTGCCATCGAGGTGTTACCATTCGTTTACACACTTAGCACGAAGAATACTGCACTTATTACTAGTGGTATATAGCCCCGAGACGAAAAGTTTCGGGCTAAATAAAGTCCAGTAACATAAATCTGTACTCGATTTAAAATTTGGTCTCGCTGCGTTATACGTGATAGTTTCTTCTAGTGTAAGTCGATAGGGATGATAAGAATAAATTTAGTTATAGACGAAATTAACGTTAACCAATTATAGAAGCACACAAAGGGGTTCTTTTTTCGTTTGTAGATGTGGCTGCAGCAATCCTATTTAGACTTAGGTTAATCATAGTTGTGATTACCTAAACAACTCAATCAGTCGAAACGTGAATCATCTCGCTGCCCTGATAGCCTACGACATTTAGAGTAATGCTGTTTCGAATCGCACGGCGTAACTAATGGACCTAGTTTCGAGAAGGTCCATTTTCTCTTCTCTTAGAAGTAGGTCGGATGGAGAAAGTTTTCCTTTCTACACAACAATGGTTTTCCTTTTCTTTTTTTCAAATGCCAAACTCTACATAAATTATAATATTTGTTAGCAAGTCTGAGCGAAAGTTTTAAATTAGAAGGAGTTTATCTCGATATTTTCACGTTTATTAAGTATTTAAACCTGAGAATTTTTGTTTGTTTTAATTGAAAGAAAATGAATTTTATTTGAAGGTTAATAATCTAAATAATATGGTATATTATTGTTTACATATATTTAAAAAATTTTGATCAATCATGTGGATTTATGTAGGAAAAAATTGCGTAAAATTATTTTTTAATCTCCTTGCATAATTTCTTCTCTCGTTAATTGTTTTCTTTATAATGTATAATATAATTTTTCTAATATGCAACAGATTATGTCTAAGTTTCTGTGATGCTTCAGTTAAAATTCATAAACTAAACTTCACTTTTCTGGTTAAAACAAAAATGTACTTGTATTCCATCCGCAGTAGATGTAATTTTTTTTAAGCTTCTGTTTTGTTATGATTGTTTAATGTGCCTAAAAAAATTTGTAATAATAAAATCTATAAAAGAAAAAATTACCGGCCAGAAAAGTTTTTGCAGATGTTTTAAACATGGAAGGGAAATTGTTGATATAATCCCGAAGTGGACTTTATAAACACTTAGGGATAAAAAAAAATATTAAAACGAAAAAGAGTTGAACTAATCTATTCTTGAGGGGCACCTAACAAATTAATCGTCGTTCGGGGGACTGGAGCCCCGCAACTGCAACGATCGATGAACGTTGTGTTTCCCCATTGAATATTGCATGAGATGCGATAAGCCCGTTTTCTCCTAAACCGTTGTCAAGGAAACAGCATCCGGAAAGAAAGAAAGGAAGGTTAAGCCGTCTTTGCCTTTTCTGCCTCTCTTCTTTTTCCTCTCACGGAGAAGGTAAAGAACACCTGTTGGTCGCTTTCGATTTTTTCCCCCTTCTTTTTACTCTCGAACTAAAGCTACCACAGGAGATCAGTATTATGTTTCCGTAATTACATTGGGTGGTTTGGTGATTAGGGCATCATTTTTCTTTCTATTCTCTTGATTTTTTTCTTACTTTCTTGATGATAGATCAAGTCTTTAGACTCCAGTCTGTAGAAAAAAAGCAGAGGAAAAAAGAAGAAAAAAAGCGAAAATTACCAGAATGTTTGCTTTTTATTTCGCTTTTTTCAACCCCTTCTACCGAGTCCCACCATTTAATATGACGTAATAATTACATGAAAGAATGGATTTAGATTAGACAAGCATTATTTTTATGAAGTAACCCCCTATTAACTTCCAAAAGTTTACAGAAAATCGTTTGTTGGAGGATTATTATTAGAGGAATGAGTTTCATCTAAATCTAAGCTCGCTCGTTAGATAAACAAAAGAGCAACTTTTAACTGCTCTCTAAAATTAATAATCATAACATAAGGAAGGCGTTACATCACCTGTGTGATCGCAGAAATATCATAAAAATAGTTAAGGGAAGTAGAAAATAACAAAGTTAATTTTAAAAGAATTTTGGATAGCCAATGGCACGATTTGTATTTTTTTGTCCCCTTCATCTAGTTTTAAGGATAGATATTAACCGTGAACTTTAGGTCCTATTACAAATACAAAACTAATGTTTCCTAACGTTAAAGTGACTAAATAATCAAACTAAATTTGAAGAACGTCCGATGATAATCTTAGTAGTCAACTATTAATTACTTTACTACACGGTAGTTTAATTCCAAATAAATTCAAGAGTTTAATCTCATTTTTAATACTGTAAATCGTTTTAACTTTACTGTTCTACACAGATTTTATAAAAGCCGACTTAACTAATTATCCCAGGATAATGGTAATTAGATCTAATTTGTTACGCTTGACTAATTTCTGCATTAAATAACATTCCATAATCATTTTTTGGCTAAAATTCCACGAGAGCTTTTGCTGCTGGAAATTTGCCAAAAATTGTGTTGGTCCTTGAGCTAAAAAGGTTGTCCACCTCCGTTTTATGGTTTATTGTATATAAATATATCCAAAAAAAAGAGAAAGAAGCCAAGTCCTCCTTCTACTTCCCTGTTTACGTTATTAATTGTTATTGTTTTAATTTTCGTAATGAGAGATAAAACTTTAGAATCATTAAAACGAGTTTATAATACATAAATAAATTATATTGAGTTAATAAAAATTCCTTTAAAATGGGTATAAAAATGGAAGAAGAAGGAGGAGATAGAAGAAAAAATTCTCTTTCGTCTCTTCTGATTGATAGAAGTATAAAAGTTGTAGCTGAATTCTTTGTCTCTGCACTTAGTTTGGTTTTATTGTAATAAGAAAATAACTGATAACATCTTTTAAATTGTCATCATTATAAAATGATAAAAAAACAAAACTAAAGCAATTTTCTCATTAAAATCGTTTTAGTGCATTAATTCGGAATCTTCTCCTCCTTTTCACTTCGAGATCCGAAGAAAACTCGATTCGTTTTCTATAGAATGGTTAGAATGGTCTACTTTGGAATTTTCTGACATTTATATTTTCGATCATTACATGACATGAAAATGCCATTACATTTTCGATCGCCAGCGAGTTTAGTTGGTCTCCATCACTTTTTTCCCCTCTTCCCAACAAACAATGTATAGCGTTATATTGCCTTCTAATGTTTTTTCTTACTTGTCTGCCTAAGAAACTATTATACTAATTAACGAAGTGATTATATATATATATATTAAAAAATTGTCCGATTTCTGCGATAAATTATACAATTATAAAATTCACAAGTTATAAAACGGACAGTTTAATGTCGTCTGCCATCGATTCTGCATGGTACAGATCGGGTTAATGGTTCAATTTTCGCAGTGGGACATTATTACTAGGCAAACAGTTAAGTTGCGAAACGTCAAAATATTCCATGTCCCTATAAATTAAAGTGTCTTATGCCATATTTTTTGTCTGACGTATAACGCAACCATCGGGTTGTCGCACTTTCCGTATTGCACAACATACAACTAGACTGTTTCGTGATGCAATCGCATTTTATTCCTTCTGAGATGATAAACTCTTGTAAATTTTATAATTTATATATAGATTCAGATACGTGAATAGGTTTTTTTCGAATTTCGTTAATTTTTAATTACATTCTCAGTACGTACGAAGCGCTCAAAACGATTCTATACGCAGCTATGATAGGCAGCCAAGTATTCTGTATATATGTTTATTATTTTTTAGGCTTGTAAATTAAAATATCAAATCAAGTATTCGGATTCTATTGAGCGTGATTGAATAATGAATAGAATAAAGTGCACACGTCTATCTGCAAAAGTGCAGAGGTATGAAGCGTGCAACGAGGAAATCCAGTGGGCACAGAGCAGAGACCACACGGTCGCTCTGGTCTCGATACGCAGGCGCAATAGCCTGCAGTCTGGATGTCCCCAGAGAAATCATTCCGGTTGGTCGGAAGAGGGAGAGAAGATGGGGAACGGAATGATGAATGAGTCCCGTGATACTGTAGGTTTGCAGATAGTGTATCCTAACATCTTGCCCTGTATTGATAAGTTAGCGACTGGAACAGACGAAGTTGGTGTGGAGTTCGAACGGGGATTGCTTTAATTAGATGCATTCGTTCCAAGAGATGACTGGCCTTTTTTCCCCTTTTTTATTCTTCTTTTTATCCCACCTAATGTATATTTGCTAACATCCAACTCCGCATCGAAACATAACCCGGCTGCGGGTCTTAACTCTTGTTAACTTGACAAAATGTCTGACGAATAAACAATGTTTCGGCTCGGAATATCCGACTCCATCTTAACATTTCTTTAAAGCTTTTAAACGGATTTTGTAGGTATAATTTTCTTTCGACTAGAAAACGAATCGATCCACTCTGCTTAAAATAATATATTTTTGCTGGTATCGGGACATTTAAATCAATTGATTCACCGAAAAACTGCCAAACCAAACATAATCTCTACTTTAACGCTTTCCTTATTTATCTTTTTTCTTTCGGTTTTCTTTACTTAATCCAATTTTAATATTTGCATATTTTCTTCGCATTCTTTTCGATGTAAAACAAAATTTTTACAATTTCTTTAAAATAAAAAGCAAGAAGTATTTTTTTAAAAAAGGAGGAGGAAAGGAAAATTTTTGAAGTAATATTTGAACAATTCTAATGTAATTTTCTTAATTAAAGGCATTCTCTAATGCATAGATTATTAAATTTACGACGTTTTTGCACGGAGATTAATTATTAAATGCGCAATAATTAATTTTAAAAAGCAAAAAAAAAAAAAAAAATTAAAAAAGTAGTAGTACTTTTATTCTTCGGTAATTTATTCGCATATCTGAATTTTCTAGAACTTTTTTTTCCTAAATTCAAGAAAAAAAGTAAATAGAAATATATCTTCTCATAATTTTGTTTAAATAGTTATAAAAACACTTCTTTAAATAATTTCTTAAATAATTATTTTTGATAAAATGCGGGATTAAAGCATAAAATTTCGTTTTTTTCCTCTTCCTTCTTCTCCCGAGTTAAAATTTATAATATTTTCCTTCTCAGTCTATGTTGTTTAAATTAAATTAACATGTTTAGATTGTTCATGTCCTTAGCTAGGTCCATTGCGCATAAATTTACTTTAAGAGAAATCGCATAAAAGATTCAGGATGCAGGATCAATATAATCCGCAATCAACGGGAACAAAAGGAAGGAATGCATTCTGTTATGTCTGAATATAGCATAACAAATCAACTTGTTTACCGATAGCTATTATTGTATTTTTCTGCCTAGGTACCAATTTGACACGTTTCGCTAGTGCCTCATAATTCTTTTTCTGGTACAGATATAATGAGAGAAATAAAAAAAAAAGATGTTGGGAGAAAACGAGAGAAAAAGTCTTTTCTGCTATATTATGCGGTTTTACCTTATGCATGTATGCAATAATTAGTGATACTTGTAATGACAGCCATGATAGATAATATAAACACAAGGAGAGAAAGCCTTCTGCAATCGTTATCCATCATCATTTACCAAATTACGGTCAGTTTTCTGAACGGACAGTTCCTGGAACGTCGGGGATGCGGGGGATTCCTTTTGCACTCTCCCTCCCCTGCTTACACTTCTTTTCTTACTAACTTAGCCCTCTTGTATGGAAATGAATGGCGGATTTTGGCATTTTTTCTCACTGTCGCCTTTTGTATTATGGTGGTTTGTTGTTTCTTCTTCTTTTACAATATGATGGATAGACTTTCTCCCGCTACTCTTCTTCACCCCAAATATTGCTTTTTGCCGTGTTACTACTCTTCGGTAAAACTAGCCAAAATTTCCTCACAGCAACTTTATCGATTTTGTTTTGGTGCTGAAGATATTCCCAGAATTTTTTTTTAGTAATCTCTTGTTAATAATCGAATGAGAGAACTTTTAGCTAGAAGCGAATATGCAATTCTATCATGTTACAATCCTCAAAAAAATGACAAAATTTTCTATTTTTTTCTTTCCTTCCATGTAAATATAGAAAGAGAAGATGCAAATTTAATATTCAACTTCGCATAAACGTTTATAAGTTTAATAATTGTATTGAGATATCACGTATGTTCTTGTTATAAAAAATCAACTTTTTACTCTTTAAAAAATAACTTTTATACATAACAACATTCGTTAATGTTACAAAAATTAGTTATAAAGAACAGACAAAACCATCCGAGAGGGTTTTGAAAATGCAACTCGTTTTTTTTTTTTTTTTTTTTTTTTTTTTTTTTTTTTTTTTTTTTTTTTTTTTTTTTTTTTTTTTTTTTTTTTAATAGATAAAAATGCTATTTACAATCGATCCCGACATTTATAACTTCTCATAAATGTTCAAAAACTTAATTTTCACATAATTAATAGAATGAAAATGATAACTTTTCATAGAAAAGAGTTCCACATTGCAAATTTCTCTCGTTACGTATCATTTTATCGGACTGTTTAGTGGCAGTTATCGTGTGACGTGCAGATCGGTTTAGTAGGATTTTATTGCTATCGAATGTCAATTATTATGTAAATATTCGATTTTATTGATCAGTAAGACACAGTAAATTATAATATTTCTTTAATTATTTAATTAGATTTTTAACCCGTCTCGGTAACTTACCAGTAACTGATCGTTAAGTATAGCTTTTGTTGTATTTGCATAAGTCTTTGACTATAGAATGTCACGAAATTGCATTGTCATTGCGAAACGTCATTTGTGAAAGATTTAATACTCATTACATTACGTATTTAAAATCATCCGATGACGAAATTAATTTAGAATTATTTTTGAATTTAAAACTCTTTAAGGTATTAGTAATGATAATTATAATAGTATAATAATAATATTCGAAATTTATTTGGAACAAATGAGATTATAAATAATATAGTACGTGTGAAAATTAAATTTATTGGAGGATAATGACAAATAATACTAAATAAGTGATGGAAGCTGTCCTGGGAGGATGGAGAGGTGGATTGTCCATTTCCATAGCAACCCCTATGGTCGCAGATGCCATATATATTAAGGGGTGCAGGGAATATCGACGACATTTGACATAAGGTCTGACAACCTGTTGCAGAAAGCGCTTTGTTTATTTTATTAGCGCTATTTCCACCCCGAATACGCTCATCGATCTGTAAGACCAACCGATCCCTTCGCTTTCTTTTCCCCCCTCTCCTATCTCTAAAAAAAATTTGGATTTAAAATATGATATTTAAGATATAATTATGTGTTTGCGTAATGATTTTTGTTCGGGTCGTCTTTAACTCTGGTAGTTAACTCGATAACTGTGATCATCTTTAAATGCCTGTTTTAGTTGATAATTTGAATTTTTTAATGAGTTTTTACACGCTAAATAAAAAGAAGAAAGCTTTTCATCGCTTAACATAAGTAAAAGTGTTCAAGTTATTATCGGAAGTACATAAAAAATACAAAAAAATTTGCATATCGAGTATAGGTTATAATAAATCGGAGGAGTTGGCGGCACTTTATATTTATCAATCATTTTCCTAGAAATATAACGGGGATATTTTTATGATATATTGCATATTTATATGACCTTTTGTCGTCTTTGGATACAGCATTTGTTTCTGTTTATATTCATTCGAAAAACATGAAAAAAGAATGGTAACAGATAGCACTACATCACCTATGTAAGATAAGATGCCACCATTTATTACATAGTCCCATAGAGTTTCTTTTCGCTTCTCTTTGTTCGTTTTTTTATCATCAAGTTTTTAATTTGTAATATTTGCAAGGACGTGCAGTACTTTAAAATTAACTAAAGATGGTTCTATTCAATGATATAACTCGAAGTATATGTCTTAAATCCACATCTCCTTTGTTTCTCTCTTCTTTTCGTAGATATCCGCTTTCCTATTGTTCTGTTTTTTCTCTCAAAATAAACTATCAGATTAAAATAAAAAAAATCACATTAATTAGAATATATTTAATTTATAAAACACATTTCTTATAAGAAAAAAATAACTGTACGAAAAACACGAATTATCTGGAGAGATAAAAGCTTTAAGGTTTAAAACCTACTAAAAGCTACATGCTTTGAAACAATCCATCATCCGTTTTTTATTTTTTTTTTTAATAATCTATAGATCAACCGTACGTTAGATACTTTTACGTTAACTCCATTTTACCGGTCTAAAACCTGAAATTATTTTTAGAACAATGTATAGAATAATAGATTGATAAATTATATAAATTTATGCAAATCCCCTTACAGAAGTAGATGTTTGACTATATATAGTGATTAATGCCGTTCGAAAATGAAACTAATTTTTTTCTTTTTTACTATTTTTCCATCTTAATAAATATTTCATGGAGCGAAATTTCTTAATCTAACGTTTTTCCTAGATCAGATGAAAAACGACATTAGATTTTCTAGAAAACGTTATAAGCAAAAATTGAAAAAAAAGAATAAGAAAAAAATTCGGCAAAATCCAATATGTTGATAACTGACTGTCATGTAACTGAGAGAGGTCGAATATTCACTGAAGAATATATAAGATATATATATATATGGTTTGGAAATGTAAAATTTTTTGAATAAGTTATCGTATAACCAATATAAAGACGTATATATTATTTTGAATATGTTATAGATCTTACATAAAAATTGAGGCGTTGTTATCGATGGGTCTTTAATGAAATTTGAACTTTATAAGTGGCATATTTTAAGCTATCAATTTGTTTGAGAGCGGCCAGATCGTTTTACTGCTTTAGAGCATCACTTAAGAAAATCAGAGCTGTTGAGAATGCATATCTTGTTTCATTTTATTACTGTTTGATTATCGAACCATGCCCGATTATCGATAGTGTGCCACGTTTTACGCTTAATCTAAGGTTATAAATATTAAAAAATATGCGTATTTATATCGTACGGCCTTGCGCAAACGGCAAAAAAAAAATCCCTATTTGTGATTTCATCCATCGATCAGTCAGATCGGCAAACGGATCTTCTTGTAAATTAGAAATTCTCTTAGATTTACCTTTATTCTAGCTGAATAAAAAACATCAGTTGATATGTTTTTTTTTTCTCTTAAATTAAATATATTAATCGAATATTTTTCTCTTTTTAATTATTATTATTAATAAAAAAATATTCTCTTCAGACTATATCCTATCGACGGCACTCAATCGAAGATTTTTTTAATTTAAATTATTAAATTTGCATTCAATTAATTTTACGTCATTAAAAAATATATCAGGAAAAAATTTAAATTTAAAAAAGCTATTTAATTTTAATAATGTTTTTGAATGCGACAAATTAAAGATAAATTATCGTCATCGAAATTTCTATCGTTAAAATTTTCATCTGTTCTCATCCAAAACTTATCTTTATAAAAATAGGATATTAAAACTTTTTAAACATTATTTTTCTTACATTATAATAATGATCTAGCGCTCTATTTTTACTCGATTAGTTTATGTTCTTTCTGCACTAGTAACATGGGTAGACACGATCACATTTGAGCGGTAAATCACTAATTATGTAGGCCACACTGTAATAATTCCTCACAGAGAAAACTGATATTATAGTTTTACTATAAGAAAAAAAATGCTTAAAATTTTCTGAACTGAACACGAAACTAAAGGTTAAAAAATGTCTTCCGCGAAAAAAAATTTTTCTTTTATATTTAGTAAAGCCCATTAGTTTAGGATCGATACGGATAGAGCCAAGAAGCAAATTTGATCTTAATTTAATAACAATGCCCGGTGCCACGCGATTTAAATTATTGGAAAATTTTCCCTCATTCGAAAATTTATTAAATAATTATGAATCCATCGAATTTCTTATCACGTGATTGTTATCGAATTTGCATGACGTCAATCCGTTACGGATCAGTGACACTGCGTAATGACCTCGAGTAACGTATCCCACTAGACTCTGCAATAAAACGGATTGGGAATTTGCACGACTGACAATTCGAGATCAGTTACTGCAATTTTTCATTAAAAAAAAAAGTAGCGAGTGTGTCTGAGAGAGAGGAAGGCAGAAAGATTAATTTCGAACATTTTTATTTAATTCAAACAGTCGGGGAATTGTGAACTTTAACGTTTTCTACAGATTAATTAGCATCGCGCGTTGTTAATCCGCACTCTGCCACGATTTTTAAGAGAAGCGCGTTAAGTTTTTTTATATATTTTTGTGCGCGCGCACAGGTAAAGCTTAATAATCGCTTTAGTAATCCAATGGGATTATGCCAAACTCTTTGATTCGAAGGACAAGCGAAGTCTTAACAGTCGCTTTCTTTCCCCGAAGACCAATCAATCAAAGGCAGACATGATTGCAGGGTGCGCGGTAACTCCGGATGGAATTGCGTTTGATGAAATGAAGGAGAAGGGAGAAGGGGATGCGAGAGAACCACGTGACCGGCTAAGATCGATGCTGTATATCATTACATATCTCATTAGAGTGGCAAGTGGATCCAAAATGGAAATTTCGAACTAGCGCTACTTAGCCAGACGTATAAAGCTCTTGCCCCCAACAACGTCGTCCAATATATGTATATATATATATATATATATATAACGGGATTTTTATATTAAAACCGTTACGTCATTTTTCATATCCGCTTTATAATTTTTATACTCCACGTCTTTAAACTAAAAATCAGACTTTTGCTCAAAACTTCCTTCTCTGCGGTCCCGATTTTTAGTCAGTCAATGCGGAAAAATAAAGGAAAAAAAAATGATTTTTTTTTCTCTCACATTTCCTAATTGGAATCGGTTTTCCCGAGTTGACGCTCGATCAGCGAAATAAACTAAATCGAATCAAGTTTCAAGCCACGTTTCAGCAAAATGGAAGAAGAAGAACTTTTCTTTTCTAGATAATGTTTTTCGACGACGAACACCTTTCTTTTAACCTTCTTCCTCTTCTTCATCATGCAATTAAGTCTATTATAGACAGATAAAATTGATTTTCTCAATAATTGAATATTGCCATAGCTTATCAAAATTTGGAACCCGTTTAATCCTTTTTTCTCCTGTTTTTCTTTTTTTTCCAGCATCAACCTCCGGTCGCGATGCTTTAATAATAATAAAAAAATCGAAATTTCGTTAGTAGTAGTAGTAGTAGTAGTAGTATTAACAGTCGCTCTCTAATCTGCCGAAAAATGTTATTACGCTTAAATAAATAAATAAAATACCGAGTTAAATTATAATAATCCACTATATTGAAAATTTTTTTAATAAAAAAAAGTTCTGTGTTGCTGGAAACGACACAACATTCGGTTGCGAACAACAGCAACAACCACCATAAAGTTCTAGTCTCTAATGGAAATTATGAAGTAAAATTATTGTAAATTTTTATAAAAAATTAAATTATCCGCCTGTAGTTACTCGCTTTTTTCCGTGTTAAATTATTGCAAAACAAAAATTACACGGGATAAAAAGAAAGTTGCGCTCTTCTTTCTTAACCATCTTATCAGCGGGCTTCTTAAAAGACAGAAAGTTTTAAGAAGCTCAGTAAACGCAATTATGATTGATAATAATAAATGCGGGAACGGTAGCCACTATTATCGGGTAAAAACCCAATGATTATTCTAATAACAGGCCGCTTATGTGTACGGGAGTCGGGATAAGTTTAGATGAGAGCTAAAGAATAAAATATTTTTGTGTGTAATTTACGACATAAAGCTAAATATTATAAATGGGAACCGCTATCTAACTGGAGAAAAATTCAGCCGCAATAAATGGACTAAAAAATGTGATGAAGAAAGTTGTCGCCTAATTATGGCAGTTTTGTTAAGTATAATTAAGGTAAATATGGCGAGCGGTTTGTTGGAAGAGTTTGGAATCTCTCTAGTCGAAAACTTAATGCTGTGGCTGTTCGTTAGAGAGAAGGCGAGCTACAAGTTGGTGTCCAATGCTCGGTCCTGTCATTCAACCGCGAATCCGATCGATCACGAAGACAGAATTATCCCAGGAATTCAATATATCTCCGGGCTCACGTGGCTTCAAGTGTTGCGGTTTGTTGGCTGCTGTCTCGCTCTTCTACTAACTTTGTTTGATTCTGTCGATCAAGAAATTATTCGTTTTTACCTATTCCTCTTCCTTCTACTTACGTCGAAAATAGTGAAAATCGCCAAAACAAACTGCGGAAATATAAAAATAAATAGAGAAGAAGGCAAATATTCGGTTCTGAAAATATTTAAATATATGTCGATTCGTTAAAAACACTCTTAACTCGTGATTCAACATTTATCGACATCAATTTTCCTTTAATTATAGTTTATATCAAATTTTATACAATTAAAAGTTTGCGCAATTAGATTTTTACAGGAAAAATATTAAGTAGGACAAACAAACAGGAACCACTACCGTTATAGAGTTAAAAATATTTATAATGCAAATTCTGTGTTAGAATTAAGTAATTATATATTAAAATAAAAGCTAAAAATTGCGATATTTTTTAAATATTCTTTAAAATTTAGATCTAGATTAGTTATAAAATTTTGTTTAATTATATAGGATCTTAATTTGCGACAAAATTTTTCATTCTAGTAATCTGTATCCATATTTAATGATTGTAATCCGCTTAAGTGTCGATCTTTAAGATTTAAAAAAAAAAAAAACATTTATTTCTGACGCTGTCCAGTAAATTAGATATAATTTAATATAATCAATTAAATTATTAAGAATTTAAGAATTTATTAAAGGCGAAACATCCGCAAACTAGTATCGTCCGGAGAAATGACAAATATTTAGGAATTTCACTAATATTTTATATTTTTGCAACAACTATGTAGGTCTACGGCTTAGGACGAGAATGACAAACTCGTGTTACATCATATTACGTTACATTCGGTCATTTAAAAGGATTCTCACTCGATATAATACTGTTAACTGGTTGAGTAAAGATTATTAATCTTGAATGTCATTGCCTTATCGGCTGAAGTGAATTCGATAGCCTTGAGTTCTTTGTCTCAACAAATCTGCTATATTAACCGATTGGGAATTTAAAACCATCGCATCTTCGTAATTTTTCATTAAATTTTAATTATTACGACTTAAAAACTACTTTATAACAACTTTCGAGAGATTCTAAATTCCGTGTTGCTCGTATATTTGTAGGCGAGGAAAATTTATTTATTAAATGTTTCAAAAATTCTAGTTTTATACTGTTGTATCCAATTTTAATTTTTAGGAATCTAAACTCATTTTCTATAATTTTTAATCGTTAAAAAATGGTCTTACTTCATAGTATTATTCAACAGTAATCGGTGATTATTTAAAAATAATAATAATTAATTGTCTTAAAATCGAATATAAACTCGATTCCAAACTTGGCAGTTACAGTTAACAAACCAGTAATAATTTGGCTGGATCCGTCCTAATGTTTTTGCGTAGTTTAAATAATTATTTTATCGAGAGAGTCTCGGATTTATTATTATTTTACATTTATCTTGATGCACACCAACGCGTCGAGAGAATATCCTCTAGAACATCCACCCCTGGGTCGGAGAAGTGAGTCAGGTCCGAGACTGCCTCCAGGCTGCACTGGTGATCCTGTCCAAGATAAGTCCAGCTCCAACCTTCCATGATAACCGCCGCTGCTGCTTCGCTTCTCCTCCTCCAATGTACTCTCGAAATTCCGTCCCTGCGCATTATGTGTTGCATATCTGCATACGTATCATTTACTCGAACATTTACCTGACGAAATTGGCAACCAATGAGTGTTTTCGAATTTGAATCGCACTTTACAACGCTTTTGACACTCGCTGGCAAATAAATCTCCGCCTTGATGTATGAGAAAAATAAAACTATTTCCAGGGAAAAAAATCGGTAAAATTGTTCAAAACGGATATTTGTTCTTTTTTTCTTTAAGTCGAACCAGATTTAAATATTGTAAACAGTTTCTGTAGTTAAATCTGATAACGAAGAATTTCGTGGCACATGTCATAGAGGAATTTCCTCGAAGCCAGCGTGTTCTCTGACTTTTAGGGCTTCTGTTTTGAGCTCTATAAAATAATCTAACTGTTATTATTAATCTAATGCTTATTTTTCATTCGTATTAATAGTTTTATCACGAATAAAATGATTTTTAAATTGTAAAAAGTCGTAAATGTCAAACTGTCACCATACCGACTTAAGTTCCAATAATTATTAATTAAAACAATGCTAGAATATAGTTCGTAATAAAGTGAGATTGTATAGATAGATGTAAAATCTGTTTCGGTAACAAATATTGGTGCAAGAAAAGGCACAGAAATCGTATTTAGCTACGACGACCAATTGGCAGATGGCCAGCAGCTGTTACGGTGCACTGCTCCTATCTAGAAGCAACTAATAAAAACTGTAATTTTAGTTGTTTATTAAAAGTACAACGGTTGGAGGATAACGAATCGCACTCTCAAACCGTACTCAGTCGGTTTTCTGAATTCAACAAAAAATATATATATAATAATATCGACAATTTAAGTAAAATACTCGAAAGAATTTTTCTGGTTAAATCATAATTATGCATTCGTTGCAACAGTGTGTGTGTGTGGTAGCTACGACGTAAAGAATTGTCTAAATTGAGTTTGTTATTGTATAATAGGCAGGGTCGTCCCTTGTGCTTGAGCCCGTTATTTCATTGTATTGTTATTGCTAATGGTTGTTGCAGGGGTGGATTTGCTTCCGTGCCCCATCACGATTGCGTACTCTACAACCTTTCTGAAACGACAGGTTCTGTAATGTTTTTCTTCTTTTTTTTAATATTTCCCCTATCTATATAATGCAAACTATTTCCTTACGTAAAAAAAGCTGTTAACAATTAATTTTCTGGAGAAAAAATTTTGTTTTTTATGTTTAGAGTTAAGAGAGATTTTGCTCTTAACCATAATCAGACTATTTTTAGTGTTTATATTCTTCTAGTAAAGCTGTCAGTCTGGTCTGGTTACAATTCCTTTAATGTCTATCCAGTTATGTCAATGACATCTATTAATGCCTCATCCATACCTGGATTATAGACGATTGCATTTTAATCTACTGTTTCTTTACATACAATTTTTAATGATTGACATATACAAACTCCGTTTGCTAGGTTAAAAAAAAATTGATTTATACAAACGGGGAAAACACACCTATTTTTAATCAAGGAATTTTTCTTCGTATACTTCTGAAAAATGAAACTTAAGACAATTTTTCTCAATCGTGTCACTTTATAATTAGACAAGCAGCTGTACAGCAATCGTAGGAACTTTATAGAAAATCATATTTCTATACAAAATAGTGAATATGATCTTAATTTTTTCTTTTTATCTCGCCTCGTATATTAGGTTAAAATATAATTTTGAGATAACACGATTTTAACATGTTAGCAGTGATACAGTTACCATTAAGATCGAGCCAACAGCGTGTTAAAAATTATAGTAAATATATAGATATTTTTAACGAGTGTTTTACAAACCGTGAAACGTAAATCGGTTATACATTATGTATAAAAGTCTTTTAATAATTGATTTTTAGTACAAATTCCTTGAAAATTGATAAGTTTTAACTATCTATATTTTTAGGAAAACTTTTGCAGTTTTGTGAACACGTTGATACGCAGTGATTCGGAGAAGAACCTTGTTGCCGGTTGAACCGATTTTATGCAAATGAATCCAATTAAAGCAAATTGGTCACTTTATGGAGTTTATTCTCGTTTAGAATGGTTTACGAGGAAAACGTCTAAAATAATAATTTTCATTAAATAAGGTTTTAATTACGCGGTTTCATTTTTCAAAATTGCAATTAATGGAAAGTAAAAAAAATTCTATATTTAATAACAATGATGATATATAAATTTTTCGCAATAAATGAGTTGTGCAATTTTCTAAGAAATTTCTTTAAGTAAAATAACTGTATAATGCATACGATTTAAGCTTTACTAAGTTTATTTTATTTCGTTTTTATTTTTTATTAGAAATTTAACGCTCCAAAATATGTAAATGCCTAAAAATAAGCTTATTATAATAATATCAGGCAAAAAAAAATATTCTGCATAAAAAAGGTACGGTTGACAAACTATATTAAGAACTTTAGAAAGTTTGATAATGAATATTAACTTCATGCTTTACTATACCTGTACAGCTATAGGAATTTTTCTCTCTTATTTTTATAATGAAATAGTCGAGTATTTATCTAGAAAAATGTTACTTTTTTATATATTTTAAAAATTACTATCCTTAACATTAGTTTCTATCATAAAAACAATTTTAAGATGTAATTTCTTATATAAGAAAATGGGAGGAAAAAGATTCTGACTACTTTTAAACTTATTTAGTTGCTAATTAAGGAAAGAAAAACTGAGATAGATTCACTTTTAATATTTGTAGAATATTTTTGTGTATTTTTATATTCTATATAATAAAACCGAAAAAACGAACTTTTGAGATTCAGAAGGGATTTCTTCTCTACAGAACTAATTTCATCCGTGTGCCTACTTTTATACAATATCCTACAGAGTTCGAATTTCGATTTCCAGCATCGGGCTAAAAGGATATTGTACAAAAGGTTCCTTTGCTTGTGCGAGTCCTTACAGTCGACTGAATACAGCAGAACATATTGGAGAAGAGTCTTGTCCATCCTCTTCCTCCCCATCCGCTCAGACCGTCTCTATCACAGGACACGATGGCCAACGGATCGAACTTCGTGTCCTTGCTTCTCTCTCGCTCTCTCTCCTATACAATCGCCAGACATGCTTTCTGTTCGTTTTTTGCTTTCTGCTAAAAATAACCCAGAAATATCGCGTTTAGATGGAAGATACGCCCACGTCTGATAAGCCAGGTCAAAAAAGTTTTCTGTTTGTTCTCTCTTACGTATGAGATCTAACATGTGCACATAAAATATTTCTAAACGGTATACATTATTTCTCTAAAATGACTACTTTCAATATCTACCGAAAATGAATTTAACACCGTATTAACCATTTATATAAAAGAAACACTCTTCGAAATTCTTGTAATTATTAATAGCAACATTTGTTTAACTTCAACTTAATTTTTTTTTCTGTTATTCTTGTTTTCACATCGCTTAAAAATATTAAATTCAAACATTTCTTTTCATTTGTACTTTTTAAAGATTTATGTAACTTAACAGAAAAATAAGGAAAAATTCTCTTCAAGAAAATCTTTTACGCATTGTGTTTATATAGGAATAATACAAAATTTACTTACAAGGAAATCTCGCATAAATTTTGATTTGTGTAGGGAAAAATATATAAAAATTCCCTACTGGTAAATCTCAGATGCATCGCGATTTATGTAAGGCTAAAATATAAAAATACGTTATAAGAAAATTCACACGCATTTTAATTTGTGCAAGGAAATAATGTAAAAATTCCCTACCAGAAAATCCCGTATGTATTATGATCAAAATTGTGATTTATGTAGAGAAAAATGTAAAATTTTACAAAAAATTTAAAAAAAATTAATGCTCTAAATTGATTAATTATAAAATCAAATATAAATTTTTATATGTTAAATCGTGCTACCAAAACCAATTTTCCGATATAAAAGAAGTATTATTTAAAACAAAAATTGTCATATTTTTCGTCGATCGCATCTCTCCCCTCTGTCACTCCCCGCAGTCAATCATGCCACCAATATTCTGCAATAGCGGAGATCGTCGTTAGCACTCTAGAGAGGTTGGCACGTCTGGCCCTAGAAGTCCAGAAATTGGACCCAAGCCGGAAAGAGAGAGAGAGAAAAGGAATGATCGATCAGTCGTGCCAGGTCAGGGAGAAGATCTCGCCCATCCGGGATAAAATACGGGATAAGTAAACAGCGTGGCGAGTAGCCCCGCTCTGTCAGTTGGGGAGGAGATTTTTTATGTCACATCTTTACTTTCCCCTTCTTCCTCTTCTTTTTTTTTTGCTTCCTCCGCCTTCCTTCCTTCCCCGCAGCGTATTTGCAACTCGAATTTTGTTTCCTCTCGGTCAGCCAGAAATTAGTTAAAACGGAAACGTTGTAAGATGCCTACATTATATCGCCTCTAAAAAAAATAAAATTTATAAATAAATGTTCTAAATAACTTTCTTAAAACTTCGACTGGCGACAGTTACTGGAAGAAGAAAAAAAAATTTTTTTTGTTTTTCTGATTCTTTTTTTTCGGTGCCTGTAACAGCCAGACGAGAAAGTACCTTTGATTTCTTCGCTCGACCGCTCTGACGTCACGCAAGGCGACACCGCCTAATGAGATTAGGTGCACCAAAGTTGCGTCAGGTATCACCATGGTAACAGTAGTAGGAAGATGACGACCGATGAGCCGCTTTCACTATACTACGCCCCAGGAAAATTGCACAGTTCGTTTCATTCTCGTTCTTCTTCTTCTTCCTTTACAGCGCTAACACGTAACGACGAAAATTACAAAATTAAAAGACGAAAATGTCCAATAAATACGAATTAAATATCTAATAATGGAAGCGATTTATAAAAATTCCATTATCGGTAACGTAAATCATTAACTTGGACTGAGATCAGTCAAAACAGAAGATGATTCACGGGAATGCGTAATGCAAAAATACCAATCGATATTGTGTAATTCCGAATTATATAACGCGTAATTATTTATAGAATTCCTCTTTGGACGTTTCTACATAACGATGAAGAGAAATAATAAGTAGGAAATGATGGAAATGCTCACGAGGCCAAGTCAGGGGCGTGCCTCTTTTAACGCCATTAATTTTGTTCTAATATCGTACACCAGGTGGCATTTCAATACCCGACTTGATTTATTTGGAAAGTTTCCCAGAAGTTTTAAAAAGTTTTAACGCCGTACGGTGACTAAAGAACTAATTCTAGCACGGAATTATTGACGAAAAATAATAAAACTGATAAATATTTGTGTTTGGAAGATAAAACATTTCTTTTGGGAATATCATCGATGCAATTAAGAAAGAGAGTCGAAAGGAAGGAAATGAGCTTTTCCGAAATCCGACGTCTTACGTTCCATCTACGGTATCGAACTTGGTGATTAGTTTTCACGTTTTCTCTCTCTCTTCGATCCTTCAATCTCCCACCCGCTTAACTTAAGATGATCTTAATCATTTTACTTGTTGATTGAATTCTTAATTTTTCCTCGAAATAAAATTATACCAGACCAAGTTTTGCCTGATTGTTTAGAAAGCGCTCTAATTAAAAAAGGAAGAAGAAGAAAAATAATAATCTTCGAGTTATTCAAAAATTTAACTAATAATTTTCGAATTTTTTCACTCAACAAGTCAGAAAAGTTACATAATTCGAGTTTATCGGATAATCTTGGCTGTCCTTCTTTCTCTTTCTCTGTCCTTCGGGCATCGAAACTGCTGGACCGATCTGAACGAAATAGTATATTTATATGAGTTTGCATAATGAAATTTCGATCAATTTCCTATATTAGAGATGAAATTTCTGAATATCCAAAGTTGATTTTCGCTTTAAATTGGCTCCACGGTACGCGTCATTGAATCAATGCTAAAGTTTCTTAAGATAAAATGCCGAGCAATTTATTACTGTTAAGTGGTTTTTGATGCTTTTAATACGCTCTTTACGTGGATCTCATTTTTAAAATGTAGTCTATAAAGGTCTTTAACGTGGCGCTGAGCTTATGAGGTTGATGCCTTTTGGGTAAGAAGTATACGAATTCATTCTCTTAAATTTATTACAGAAGAAGTAATATTTTTGGACAATCCAACTGATATTGCTGGTGTAAACTATTGATCTACGTAAGTATCTCCATATCAAACATCTAACCAGTAAGTTGATCTACAGAGTGAGAACTTCGCTTTGTTTTCAGGAAAAAAGTTATTTTCGTTGCGAGAAAACTTTAAAAATACAGTCAACTAATAAATATGAGATCGAGAGAATTGATAAAACTTATAGAATTTTAAATGTCGTGATTCGATTTTCAGGGGAGTTTTTCTTTCCCATACAATCCGGATACGCTTTGTACACTGCTCTATACAATATAGATCCGCTTCATCCCTAGAAATAAAGTCCTGTCAATCTGTTCCCTATTTTACAATTACTCTGCTGAACTTTCAAAATAGGATAGTTGAAAAACTCTTCCTAGAATGATGATGATTTAACATGTATCATGGATGAGTTTGTATCATAATATAATATATAAAGTGGTAACACACTGTTTAAAATTTAGAAAAAAATTCTAAAGCATTTATTCTGTATAATAATTTATTTAAAAGAGTGTTTCCACTTCCGTTAGCGAGGAAAGAATGGATAGAATTAAACCAGCTGACTTATTAAAAAACCAATCTTGCCATTAATCTTTCTTGAGGGGGAAAAGAAAAGTAGAAATTGGATTTACTTTTATTGAAAAGGTAAAAGATTTTTATCTAGGATGCAATTTCTCTCGTTTCTTAATTAGAAATATAAAATTGAAGAATGCAATAATGGAATTTGGTAGAAGAAATGATATGAGGACCCAAGCAGGCGGGAGGACATTGAGGTGACAATCTCTCGTCTCTTGAGGGAGTGTCTGTGAAGGTAGATGAAGACGTCGACCCTTTTTCTATTGAACTTGTCGACGAAAGCAACGAGGACCCTCGGGCGAGTCCAGGATCCTATTGACTTCGAACAAGAGTGAGAATGAACTGGAGAATATTCTGTTCAAATCATCGATTTCTTCACGACTGTCCACCTGGTACACGTTTAATTGTTCATTGTGGTACGTACGTGAACGGAACATGAAACAAAGGGCGGGGGCCGAGACTGTAATTGCACATGCAGCCTTCCAAACTTGACAGCTGTCAGCGGAAGTGCTGCAGGCCTCCCGCGTGCCAGCCAGGTGACGGGCCTGCTGGAACAGGTCGATTCGATGCCAACGGGTAGGTGCTGCGCTCTGATGGGAACTGGTTTTGTTTTTCGAGTAGGCAGTTCCAACTTTCCCTCAGGAAAGTATAAGAATATCTAATGATATTCATGATATCCACTTCTTTTTTTCTTCTTCTAAGAGAACCATATGCGAATTACGCGTGACATTTTATTAACAGTACCTATCGAACCGATCTTTCTTTCTCTGGTAGAGGAAATAACACTGTAGACATTTTAACAATTCAGCATTTTTTGCAATGCTCACAAAGCTCACGTTTACAGATATTAACTTTATTGCGTAATTCTTATACCTCTATACAATTCGACTGTCGTGTTGCGCTATATTGTATCCCGGTGGACGGTTGACAAAAATCCAGAGTGTGTTGTCTGTATTCGTTGTGGAAATCCACCACAGACACCACAAGTTCCAGTTGGAAACGCAAAATAATTTGGTTGAGAGAGAGGCCCAGCGGGGGTCTCTTTTCCCTCTTTCAGCAGTTGTTCCCTACCGGCCTAATATTAATAATGAAAGTGGCCTCCGCGTGTGTGATGTTTCCATTGTCTAGACGCGAAAATCGACTGAATAACCCAAGATCCCTTTTACTTTTCTTCATTTTCGAGTACCATCGTATTGAACCATCCGAAACGTACACTTCTCCAAGTAAAGTTCGAAAATATCCCCAAAATATTTGATATCTTTCGTAAAGGAACAGCCAAAATAATTTGCACACTTTTAACACGTGGTTTTGTACTTAGACTAGTAAAAATGCTACCGAAAGAGTTAATTTATGCAGCGCGTAGTATTAATTACACACTATTTATAGTAGAAAATTAGAAGAATATCTAGCAAAGTGGCAGCTGGTAACGTAAATATGATTAATACACGAAATATCGAAACTTTTGATCCGTGGATGCAAAGGTGGCCAAGAGTGCTTCAAGGTCAGCGTGTTGCAGTTATGGTTACAGCAATTGGGCTGTACTTAGCCAGCGGGTGAGTAAATTTAATTATCACATAATAGAATGAATTTTTCACGACAACCCGTGTCATTTCTCGTGTACGACGATGAAGGTTAGGTAGCGACAGTATTTCATTAGGTGCACATGACAAAGCAGAAGATTAGTGTCGATCCCAAAGATGAGATAGCAGACTTATCTGGCTTTTTCTTATTAGGAATGCAGTTTTCGTCTTCATTAATGAACGTCTGTGTTTGTCATTTGATGTTATTGTAGAAATAAGAATAATATGAATTGTAGAAAAATTTTTATCTTCCAGCTGATTCGCGATTTTATTAATGAAACTAATTTCGCTTTTTGATAAAAGTCAAGCAACCTGATTAATTGAATTATTTTCGATATAAAATAAAAATACATTTATATATATAAATTAATAAATTTCCAATAATTTATTTTATTTTTTATCGTTATAAAACTCCAACAAGAGAATCGCAAACTCATCTCCCTTTTTTAACCATTTAAACAACAAATAATTGATAAAAAAAATACTCGCAACTTTCAGATTGCGGGTATTTTTTATTTTTTCGTATCATAAAATTTTGTTTAGTAATTTTAATTATAGTAATAAATTGATGCATTATGTGCTCTCTATCAGTGGCTTCTACAACGTGATAGAGTATGAAGAAATGAGTAACTTGAGAACGTATAGCGTAAAAATAATAATAAATAGCAAAATTGAATTATTCTTGTATAGTATAGGCTATACATAGAATGAACTGTATATAAAATTTTACGTATGACTAATTGATAGTGATTAGATACGCAATAGTTTTATTCTCTAAATAACCGATAAGTAGAGCCAACCATTTTGAATTTGTTCAGATATTCAATTCTCCGAATTTAAGATTTTTTACTTCTTCCTGGATAAAGTAGGCAATAGTAGTAGTTAGTTTTCAATTCCTTTTAAAGAATACTATAAAAGATTGAATTTCATATTATCAAAGAGAATTTTTCTTCCTTTCTTCTATAGATATCGTTCGACTTTTATACTCGTACTTTAAAAAACGAAATGTGTCTAAAATGACTTCCAACTAAGTAATTTGAATGTACCGTAGTTTCTTTCTTTAATAGTTGCACAGGTATTTCGAAATGTTGTATCCGTGTACATTATATGCGATAAAAACTTTAAATATAAAGGTAAAAAAAAAAAAAGTTAAATTTTCTGTTTCGAAGCTTTCTGCCTTATGTGCGTGATCGCAATATCGGGGTTGTGGGTCTGAAAGCTAGTGTGACCAGAACAGCCGACTTTATCGACGATTACGCTATGTACCATTGCATAAGAGGTTGGTTGGGCCTCATATCCGCTCTAGAAGGGAGAAAAATCTCACGGAATCGAGTTAATACATTACCAGTCTTCAATCGTTGCCAGGTTTTCTGTACCATCTGCTATAGTAGAAAATGCTAGTAAATTTATAATGTCGAACGTTTTCTTATTCGCAATTGGTTAAAAATATTTCTATATTTTGCGTTTATGATGGAAAAAACCTTCGAGAGCTACATAAATTTAGTTTCTCACGAAATACAATCTACGCTTTTCTCGCAGCTGATGATAACAAAAGAGAGGAAGACAACAATCCCGAGTGAAGGTCTTTAGCTCATTAAGAGGGTGGAGGGTTAAGGGTGTTCCACCTCCTTAAAGTATTTCATGCATGCTCTGTGTGTGGGGTTGAGGTCTATTCGCTCCAAATATCTCCAAGTGCTGGTCATTAAGTACGCCGGTAAGCGCTTAAAAAGCCAATAAAAATGTAAATAAGAACGTGTCAATTAGATCTATAATCGATAATCTCGGTTAAAACTACTCGATAATAAAAAATTTTATTATTTTTTAACTTAGGAACCGCGAATGGAAGACAAAATTCAGGCAGCCGTGTATCGAAACCGGATGTATCAGTGGGCGAGACTAAGACACGCATTAAGAATGACATACTGGTCACTCTGTAACTAAAAATGGAGAGGAAAAAATACATTTAAGGTTAATACCGAACAGTTTACACATCTGCGGACAGAAATTTAAAAAAAATTCGCACTAATAAAAGATTATCGTGTTTTAACGTACTCCGTTAAAGTATAACGCAATATCTCGTTTGGTAGTTGGAAACTGCTTTATATTTAGATGACATTCTACAGATCGAATTACTGTTTTGGCCAATCGCATTTTATGCTTAAATGGTAAACCGATAGTTTAAAAAATCTTTAAACTTATCGAATCGACTCTGACAACAGTGGAGAAAATGTGATGGTTGTGTTGTGCCTGGCATAAAAAGAAAGAACGAGATAATGGTCGACTCGAAATGATATGACCCTAGGTCGTCCTTGTACAGGTCCGGGCAATATATCCTGTCTGTTGGAATTGATTCCAAAGCCTTATCACATTTCCGTGGACATTGAACCATCTGGCTACTTCAGCCTGGCTCTAAGTTAGCTTTAATAATCATCCTATAATCCTCGATAACAAAGAATCATCTATATTACTTATTACAGTCGCAGAGAAAAGATTTAAATGTTCTACCATCTCAGTCTCGACTAGTTCCAGTTTTTATATATATATTTTACTATCTCGTTCTAATTTAAACAGCCATAATCGAGTTATGATCGGCAAGAAAATGTTTTAATTGCGACGACTTAATTCTGTCACACAGTACGATATCCATCGACCCCTCCTAGTTGGCAACTTACCAAGTGACTTTTGCAGACATTCCTCGCCTTTCATACGACGTTGTAGTCGCTTGAATGAAAACCGGTTGGTTATTGTTATTTTCACCCAACTTTACTTCCTTGTTTCTACTCTCAGGCAAAGAAGAACGTCTCAAAATACCAAATAGAAAAAAAACCTACCGAATAAATACCCGTTTCCAAAAAATAACTCGCGTCAAAGTGCGCGAAAGTCTCCGACCTTCTGCCGGAGTTACTCTTGTAACGCTATATGCAAAATAAATTTTCTTGTTAATTTATGTGGCAGAGACGATTTTTAAGAAAGAATCGTTATTAAATTCGGCGATCGAATGTAAATTTTATTAGATTAATCTCGTAAATGCGGCACTCACTGTTTAGAATTAGTAAACTCGACGTCGGAAAAAGAAGCTGCGACGAGAAGAATCCTTAGAGAATATACTTTATGATAATTATCTTCGGAAACGAGATGATTAATTAAAATATTTTCTAGTTAATTTAGTGAATTTATTAAATTAAAATAATAATAATAAAAAAAGTAAATTAAATAAAATTTGTCGTTTAGTAAAGGAATTCGACCAAAGAGCGCGAAACTTTACGCGAGTTGTTTCTGTATTCTAGTTGACGAACGTGGAAAATTGCAAACAGCAAACAAAATGTTAAGATTTTAATTCGCGGTTTAAGGAAAACACTCCTTTAATAAAGAGAGAACTAAAATCGAGTGATATTCAGAGTTGCCTAGTTCGAGCGATCCTGACACATTTTCATTCCTAAAGAATGAGATATCATTCACATTCTAGAAATGAGTTCGTGTTAATCGATTGAAAGAAAGAAAAAAAAAAGATTTTTTTTACAGGAGAACTAGAAAAATGATGAGAGATGACCTACTAAAACTTTGAAAAGGAAAGTACTATACTCTTTTCGTTAATTTTTAAGGGGAGAAAGTTAATATCGTGTTTATATTTTATCAGTTATAATACTGAAACATTTTTATATAAAATATGTCAAGATTAGCATTAATTGTCTTTCAGTATTGAAGTTTTATAACTATCATCGCTTTCTCTACTGAAAAAATTCAGTTTTAGCCGATAACTGTTATAATCAGGCATATATTTTATTGATTTTTTTAAAATAAATATGTCTATATTAAACATATTTATCATTGAAAAATATTTTTTGAGATATTTTCTAATAAGGAAAATATCAATTTATTCAACCGCAATTTCGAAATTTCTATAATAAATTCTTCTTAAAAACGGTCGACCATCTAAAATCTTCCTCAAAGAAACAAGAAAAAATCTTTAGTTGTTTTCACTTATATAAAAAAAAAAATTACTACGAAATGAAAAATTTAACGAGTAATGTTTATTTTATAAATTTTTAAATCTTCGCAATCATTCCTAGAAATTAATTTCCTACCATCTTAAAAACAATTATTAATATCAAAAAATAGATATAATTTATATTAGAATGGTATAATATATTATTATATATATAATTTATTTTCTCGTATATATTTATGATTTAAATTTTTTAGTTTTAATGACAATATGGCTACTGAACCGGAATTATTTATTTTTAAAATCTGAAAACAGCGAAGTAAATCGGTAGAAAACTCTGCCTCACAACTCCTTGTTAAAAACGTGTAATACGTTTAATATCATATCATGCGATTGTTTCTCTAATTAAACAATACTTAGCCTACATAATAAAGTAATTAACATCGGTTAAACAGCCAAAATTAAGAGGGGTTAATCCGGAGTGCACTATAATGTAAACGGAAGTGATCCGAGGCCTTTAGTTTGCATGGCGATAAAAATATATTTATCTCGCGACTATTATAACTCAAAAAAAATTCTGTTTCATAAAAGAAGCATATTTGTGTGTGTATGTGTGCTTTTTTTAATGTTAATGTGTATCGGTTCTTGCCGCTGTTTCTTCTTCTAGCAGTTATGGGTTTAATGGCGGAAATAAAAAGCCACGTTTTGAAAGCCAGTACATCTCATTAGTCTCCGTTTGTTTTGTTTTGTATTAAAACGCGATCAGTATTCTCGTCTATCTTACAGGTAATAAAAGATAGGCTAATTTCCTATATCAAATGCAATTGTTTGATGTCGGATACTTTATTGCCGCCATAACATCCACTAGATCGTTCTAACTGCTCTCTACGTGTTGTAATGAAGATAACTCGCATTTTAGAAATGTTTAAAAAATATATATCTTGCTTACAAAACATTCTCAAACTCTAGAAACTCTTAAGTGTACCTGTAACCATTAAAAAAAATTTTAGCACAGTTGTGATAAACTAGACAGCGTAGCAGACCATCATTGCAGTTGATTAATAACATAACCCATTTATTAATATTGAAATATGATTATGTAGTTTTATTTATCACACTTTTTTGCAAACTTAGTTATGAGTAATGAGTAATAAAACTTTAGTGTCTACTTGATCTGCAACGTATTATGTTTTAATTCTTAATATTTGCCAAGCGCGCTATCGTATAGATTTTTGTTTATTTTGATAAACTTGAGGGATGACTACATTTATTACTTATTTTTTCAACATTTGGCGGTTTTAAATACCTTCTAAGACAACTGATATTTAAGTAAACAGCCTTTAAAATTTATAACTTTATAGGCCAACCGTCGCGGGCCTTTACATTTCGTTCGAGTCCTTGTTGTTAAAGCGTAGGCCTACAAACAAAATCGTTTTTGTGCGAGAAATAATGAATAATGTTAAAAATTTTCAATTTAAGTTAGTCATTTTAGCGAGAATAGATTATTATAGGTAATAAATTAACAATCTTGACGTCTTAGAAAATATCAAATTACCACTCCGTATTAGAATAAACTAGCCTTTGTATCCGCATAATCGCAAAACCTCAACAAGATTAGAGGGTTACTTCAGTTGACCCTTACGATCAATAAAGTTGTTCTCCGTGAATACAATAACAGCATTTTGAAATGTAAGACTGAGTGGAACGGCACCTGTGCTCTTGTGGCACGACTATAACGCTTTTTTCTTTTTTTTTTTATCGTAGTTTTTACACGAACTGACCAGTTTGATAACAGCATTTTGAAATGTAAGACTGAGTGGAACGGCACCTGTGCTCTTGTGGCACGACTCTAACGCTTTTTTCTTTTTTTTTATCGTAGTTTTTACACGAACTGACCAGTTTAGCTAGATAAGCTTAAAAAAAGGTTTTTCATTTATGTGTCGAATGGTAAAAATTGAAAACATTACCGAAAGCACGCACGCAAAATACCAAGGATATTTTTTTTTCACGAACGTCTCGAGATAAACTGAAGTATAATAGAAAGTTTTGATAAATTTTGGTAGTCCTCGACAGACGCATTGTTCTAATTTAGGATCCAGCTAAGTTTCCAGAGTTATTTCTGGAACACGCTTACAAATCCCGGTAAGTCTTGGTGTAAAAGTGTCTAGCCCAACTATGTTTATGTGCTTTACTGACGAATATTCGGTAAAGAAGATAATTTAGAACCAATTCACGCATTAATTAATGTAGTTACAGTCAAGATTTGTATAAAATTTATCACTAAATAAAAACCAAGCTAGAATAAAATTAATTTTAACAACTGTAAAACTTAGTTAAACTTTTATCTCATTCTCTATTTTTTCCTCACTAAAACTAGCTTAAGCAATAAGTTCTTTTTTTTCTTTCTTTTTCGCAGAGAATTGTTTCAAAGTTTCCATTCCCGATACTTCATTAGATCATCCATTAAAGCTGCCATTATAAACAGATTCTGCTAAAAATACGACAGGCAAATATCCTTTAATTAAAAATAAAGAATCATATCCTTCTCGCATCTCGAAATTAAACTTATCTAGTGCAGTCCGACCATCTGCATCTGATAGCGCAAAATAAATATAAAATGCCTTAATTAAGCTTATGCCTTTTTAGTAATCCGAGATAAACAAATCAATAAAAAACAGATGTCTGAGACAAACAGCCAGTGTGCATTTGAAGCTACAAATAACTGATCCGGGAGAATGCTTGTCAGTTCTAATCACGAACACTCTAGTAGCGTAACGAGCCATATTGCAACGGAGAACTCACTAGAAAGTGGAGAATACGAGATTCCACGCTTATAATTTAAAATACATCGAAGGACTACCGATATGAAAACTCGTAACAATAGACAAAACGGAAGAGGAGGAGGAGGAGGATCTTTTGTGAACGTCTTGGGACCGTAGACTAATGTTACTCATTGTTGCCGATGGATTATATTTCGAGTGCAGAACAACTAAGTTAGTGTTCAACAGAATGAAAGAACGGAGAACATTGTCTTGTTCCTGTGACCTGTTGAAATGTTTACGACAATGTGCTATTGATGTCTCGGGTTACGTTCGGTAAGGAGAAAAATCCGTTCGGAGTTTCCGTAATAATACTTTCGAATCTGATGGGACTACGTCTTGTTATAGAACTCAAAAGATGTTGTATCTTTATGTTTTTTTTTTTAGTTTGTAAAGGGGGATTCTGATCTCTTCGGGAGTGGATCAGCTCTTCCTTCATTAGTTATGGAAAAGTATGTCATCACAAAATTTTTCTCTGCAGCAGAATTCGCGAAAACATTGATCAACCCGAATGCAGCGGCAGCAGCATTCAGCTAGACGAAATTTTTTTCTTTTATCTTTCTAAATCGCAAGAATATCTTTTATTATTTTGTGTAGTTTAATATTGTTTTCCTCTAGTTAATTATTAATAATGCTAAAACATTCAAATTCTTCTACAAACAATGCCGAAAACCTAAAAATAAAAAAATAACAATAATAAGAGGATTTTGGTCGACTTATATACGCAAAAGTAGCTTAAGTATGTTGATCTATGTTCAATAAGCAAATAACTCATTATTTTTTATCCTTTTAATTAATTTCTGAATAAAATATAATTAAAAACCGTAAGGAATTGCGTTAACTAGGGATTTCCTTGTTCTATATACAGTACAAATTTTCTCAATGGATCTAGTAGCGCATATTGAATTTCACAAATTCTTATCTTTCAAAAATAGAAAATAAGAGGCATAAAATTAATTTTAACTAGTCATGAATACATATATCTCGTTTCTTATTAACCCCAGCAATACAGAAAATTATAATTAGTCGCAATTTCTAAAAGTTTATCATTCGAATGCTTAAAATTAATTTACACGAGAAAGAAAATTTAATTATTTTATACCCCGACCGTGAATAATTTTAATTTATCCGGAATTTTTTATTTTTTATATAAATTCTAACTGCATCGCATCATAAAACTGCTTGAAGTACAATATAGTAATAATAAAAAGTTAGTTTTATAGAACTAGCACATTCACGTGATGCTGGAATTCTTTAATTTTCGGATAAACCGATGTAAAACTAAAAATAACATAAATTAATGTAGCTTAATTCTGTAATAAAATGATTTTTATGTCATCTTAAAACGGGAATGGGTAAATGACGTCTTAAATTTCGATTAAGTAAATGGATGCAGAGAGCGGATTTTTTACAAGTCAAAAGTACTCATAATTCTAAGAATTTTTTCCTTCTCCTTTTTTTCTATTTGTGTATAGGCATATATATAATTTGGAAGGGACGAAGATAAGTATGGGAAATAATAAATGTGCCGAGAATAATGACAGTGGAATAAACGTAAGAATCATTTGTTTGTAGAAAAGTCGAATTTGTAAATACAATGATAAGTAACAATTACGCTATTTGATGAGTGTGAGTTTCGTCCATCGAGTTTCTATATTTTTGAACGGATTATTGATTCCAATAATGTGGTCGGAGCAGAAAGGCATGGAGACTGGTCGAAAGGAGCGGGACACTGACTCTGCATCAACTATCGGAGTGAAGCAAAGCGGCGCCAAGCCGATGACCTCCAGGGTCACAAGGTTTTATTGGTAGATGGCCAAAATTCATGCTCGACGCCTCCTGTTTATCGATCGATGCAAAAATCAGAAAAACAAAACGATTATCGCCATTAAAGGTCGTTTGTTCCGTCATTTAAATTATGAAAACTCTCGATATTGCGCACGGCCATTTATTAGGTTGTTCAATCTCGTTAAATTTATTCGCGATAATCGCATTCCAGAATTTAATGGTTCGATTTCTTGTTAAAAGGAAAAAATTATCGCGGTTATCGTAGTTATCGCCCGATAATTTTCGTGTCACAAGTCAAGGATGTTGGAGATTCCGATTGCGGAGACGAGTAAACTCGCGAGACGATTTAGATTACTGTTTTAGTGCTGTGGCGAATATTTTGGCACATAAAACGGTTCGAAAAATCTTTTCGAGATCGAAGCGATAAGGAGAAGGTGCGTGCGTGATTTATTTCTAGTAATAAATCCTTGGAGTGAGTGTTGGGACGATGCTGACATTGGTTTTAATTATAGAAATGCGGTTGCTAGACGCGAGATAGCTAACGTGGATATCGTTTTAAGGCAAAAAGAGGAATTCTTAAATGCTCACTGAAAATTCCAAGCCAAGTCATTTCGCAGTTTTGGCAGCGACTAAGTTAACTTCAGTGGGTCAAGTGTGGCACCGTACTGACGCTCCAGGCATTCGGTGAACCCGTGGAATGTGGTCGGGAATGAGAGCTGACATTCGGTAAAAGAAGGGGGACGAAACGCTGAGTTGGCAGAGTGACCGACTCACCAATCCACCAGCTTTTAAAAGAGATTCAAACGCGAAAATGTTTAGCCCCGCTGTACACGATTCGAAACTATTGAATTTCTCGGATTTTGCACTTTTCGCTCCACTATATAACGTTAGATTTTTTTGTTTCTTTTCCGCGATAAAGATATAAAAATATTCCATTTCCGAACACAGTATATATATATATATATTCTATATAAGCGGAGAAGAACTGGCGAAATGTGATAGCTTAAACATTATTTTTCGAAACAAAAAAAAAGGTTGCGTTCCAGTTATTGATTATGGTACATTTGTCCCAGAAGACTGAGCATAAAGCGGCTCTGATGGATTCTATCAAATTACCCGATTTGCTCATCAGAGAGATATACTTTTATGCCGTTCTTGTTTTAAATAGTTATTAATATTTACGTCCAATTTTCAAAAGCGAGGTTTGTCGTTTTGGAATCGCGTTTTCCAGCAAATTTCCTTTTCCGCTTTTGCATGAAGAGAGTTAAATCTTATGGCTCGCCAGAGATAAATAACAATAACCCAAAGGAATTGAAGTTTTCCTTTAACGACTTATAAGAAGAGCCGGAGTTAGAGATGGATCTATGGAGTGTGACCATAAGTTCCACTGTAAACAACTTTCTCTTTGATCGGATTATGTGCGATGCTTCTTCCATTTCCACCTCGTTTGATCTCTCCCAATCGAAAGTTGCTTTTGGATTTCTCATCATATTTTGCTCTACGACTTTAAAAATAATATTAAATTCGGTTATTAGAATTAACGGATTATTATTTTACGTTCCGTTAGAGAAGAAGAAGAAAAAAAGAGGAATTATCCATCTTTAATATTTTAAAAATTGAACTGGAGTTTTCATTCTTGGCTTTTACTATATGTAAATTTAATTTGTGCGTTGTTAAGAGGTCTCGCTTAGATAAAATTATATTCGGGAGAAAGTATGGTAATAAATAAAACATGCGCGCATACTTGTACCTATTCTAACAAACTTCTAATTAGATCTATAGAGTAATAAGTTACGGTAGTAATAAAACGCCTCACGCCATATTCATCATCATCCTGTGCAGAAAATTACGTTAATCGCAATTGAGCCGGTTTCCTTACCTTTTGCCATTCTTCAAAAATGTCCATCCACTTCTGTAATTCTTTCTGTATACTCTATCTATCCATCCGGATATATCTTTTACGTTTTCTCATTTCCACGCTTGGAAAACGCCATAATTTTCAAAATTTTCGAAATCTATGGACCGACGTGAAATCTCTTATTGATACGACGAAGAAATTGTATTTTAGAAAACCATTGATATACAGTATTATTAAAAAGTTATTTCTGAATAGCTCCGGCATAGAAATTTTTTCGACAAAAACTACCGATTAAACTTCACGCTGAATTTAGTCGCAGAATAAAAATCCGTTCATTTATCACTATTACGGTTTTGTTCCGATTTCATTTCAGGTAACAATTTTAAAATTGAAAAAAAAAATCGAGTTGGACGTATTAAAATTAACTTGTAAAAAATTCCATTCGTCCTTAGAATCGGCTGGCATGTATATGACGTTAAAAATTCAGCGAGGTAATGAAGTTTTTGCTCGACGTCCGACTAATTCCTTACGCCTAGCATCTTATATCGTATCAAATATTCTGTTTTATATTAAATTTATTAGATTCTGAAGAAATTAAACCTTTGCCGAGAGTTTCGATTTATGGCGTCTATCAGTTTTACATTTTTTACCGATTGTTTCGATGTAGATCTATTTCGGATAGAGGAATCTGTAAGCATTTTTCTATTATGCCAGGAAGTACGTTTCGAAAATATCCAGCTAGGATCCGAAAAAATCGCTACGCGGTTTCGACTAAAATGCGTCGAGTTATGAATGCGGTAATTAAAATATACTCGAAGAATCCGAAGTACTCCCTCCTCCCTGTCGATACGGATGGTGTTCGAATACCTTAAAGATGTGACCAATAACCGAGCGGAAAAGAGTTAATGGACAGGTGAGTCGAAGTTGATCGATGGTCCGCACGACCTTTCGAGTTGCAGTCACACTCGACTGAAGTCGAAGAATGCGATGCGAGCTCGAGGGGACGTAAAGAAACGAGGGGATCGGCTACGGTCACGGATGGGAGAGGTAGAGAGAGAGAGCTTAGCCCGTCCAACTGACGCTACATTACCTTATCGATCGCCGTCTGTGTTTACATGGGAATTAGGGTGGAGCGATAAGCGTTCCGACAAATGCCTGACACGACCCCCGACTAAGGTAGAGCTTCGCACCTATTTCGACAATGCGCGGAATAGTCACACAGCTACAGTCGCCAATACTCTTCCTCCCCTCTGTCCGAATAAAGTAAGAAAATTCCTAACCATAACTTTCTTCGGTGTATAAATCAAACTCGCGCTTCTCCCGGCCCGATCAATTTGATCAACACGTAAAATGATCATTTTAAAAACTACCCATCGGAAAATCTTAAATGTAAGAAACAAAATTTGTCAACTTTTATAACAAAATTGTAGATCTCATCATCGATAAATAAAATGAAAAATTAGGTCCTAGTTATTTATACGGCACGAAACAAGAATTTTCTCATAGATAGATTCTTCTTATCGCAATCAATCGTTTGATACCACCAACTGATTTGGGAGTTTTCAAAATTTCTGTAAGATAACTCTCGTTTAAACGTATGCAGTTCGAAGTTTATATCTAAAATGTAAGATATTGTTCGGTTGGTGTGTAAAAATTAGTTATATGTTTGCGTATTTAAGCATTCCGTTAAGGATTTACGTATCGCGATAAAGCGAAACGACTTATTAATTAGTTATATGTACTTACGCGTTACGAAATCAATAAACGATAATAAACGTTATTGCTTTCCGTGCTTAATGCATCCTATTTCCTCCTCCCCAACTTTTTTTTCGGAAGGAGGAATTTCTGATGATGTCACGCTCCATACCTCAGCACCACACATCAGATCGTCTGGCACAACCCCGTTGGGATGGGAGACTCCCCGGGCTCCTCACTAATGGATTCTAATCCCAAGTTGGGGAATGAAGAGCCTTTCCCCGCTACGACCTTGAGCCCAAGCCCTAAGTCGCTTATAACAAGACCACGTACACAACAAACAACACGCACGGGGACCGAAATGTTCAGAAAGCCGCGTAATCAGCGTGTCGAAGACGAGCGCATTGTTCGTAATGCAACTTAGGTTTTAATGCGGTCAAAAATTGCGCGTTTTAATTTCATAAAGAAAAATTTCGCTATATTTAATTATCGGGTTAAATATTCAACGTTTCGTATAGCTGAATAACTTTTAATAGGAAAATTAATTGAATAGGCCTGCGTGTTATTCGGTAGTACAATCGCGTAGTTCGATCGAAAAGTAAACCAAGTTCGCGGATGAATAATTATCGCGTTCGGCGTAAAAATTCTTTTTTTAAATATTTTAATAAGAATTTAATATAAAAGTAATAACACGAAAAATTTTTCCCATCTAACAGGCAGAATTTTGATTAGACCTTAAGGGCAATGTTTCCCAGTCGATGTTTCCGAAATGAAAACTATTATAGTAGCCTATACGTAGGCTACTACTAGATAGGTTCGCTATTAAATAAAAATATATTTTACGTACCGGTACAGCAATTTTTCAGGGCAATGTTTCCCAGTCGATGTTTCCGAAATGAAAACTATTATAGTAGCCTATACGTAGACTACTACTAGATAGGTTCGCTATTAAATAAAAATATATTTTAGGTACCGGTACAGCAATTTTTTAGTTTTATCCACCATGTCGAGAAGAGGAAAAGTATTAGTAGAAAGAATGGCCGAGTAACTCGGTCTTTCCTTCTTTTTAAGAACTTTTTCAAATTAAATTTTGAAACGAACGGATCCAAACCGTACAAATTTGTTTTTAAAACCTTATAAACTCATCTCGTTTATAAGGATTCGGCCATCGATATAGGATAAAGTGAACAATGGCACTTCATACGTTCTCCTCTTAGTATAGCGTAATGCTTAATACAGTAAAGTAACACCATCTTTATACAAATTTTAGATATATCTTCTTAGATGCCAAAATAGTACCAAACCTTTTCGTGCAAAGTAGAACGTGTTTACAGTTGGCATTACTATTATATCCTTAGAAAATCTGGTTTCTATGAGCCAACAACTCGCCACGCAAATGGAAAACAACGTGAATACACGCTACCTTCACGAAATACAAACATTGATCCTTTTAATCTTTATTTATGATTTTAACATATATAAAGCTTTATTCTTATTTTTGTCATCCACAGATATATTTTCCCCCTTTGTAATCGAGTCCATTTCGACAGAAATAATAATAATAAAAAAAAAGTAATTTCGGAAAATTTGAATTTTCTTCTTAATTCATTGAATCCAATGAATAAGCATCTACCAAGCAATGTCCCGTAATAAAATATTGTCAAGGAGATTTCTAAATAAATTAATATTGTCAGGAAACATCACCAAGTTCAACTTAGGAAAAAGTCAAATAATATATTGTACTCCTGCCTTATTAATAATGCTTACAGCGCTGTCGCTGCTGTTGTTATAGTCAATCATATAATAATAAATTTTAGGCTCAAAATATAAGAATTTCTTTTCAAATTTTATTTTAAAAATGGCCCCTAATAATTAGGATTATTGCAAATGAGATCAGCGAAAAATATAGCCTGGTGGCTAGTCGATGCTTTGTTTCGCCTGTTTAGACCTCTCTAACTTTAAAATTTGACAGAAATTTTGGCTTTTACTTCAATTTTTAATATATTTATAGAATCAAAGCTGTTTATTCGATCCGATTTATATTAAAAGATTCGATTCCGATCAAACAGAATGACATCAATTATAATTTTTCGGCTAATCTAGGCTTCGCTCTATTTGTTTAATCCATTCTGACAACTTCTCATTACTAAAATTTAATATAAATTTTCATCTTTTATGCATTTTCTTGAATCAAATCTTTTATTCGATCTGTTTGAAAATGTCGCAACAGATTCGACTCCAATCAAACCGAATGAGATCAATCTAATTAAATCATAATTTTCGGCTAATCTGCCTCTGCTCTATTTGTTTAGTAAATGAGATCAATCTAATTAAATCATAATTTTCGGCTAATCTGCCTCTGCTCTATTTGTTTATTTGTTCATTCTAATAGCAATTTATTCATAAAATTTGACAAAACTTTCATTTTTTAAGCGTTTGCTTTTATAAATTTACAGAATCGAATCTTTTATTCGATCAAACAGAATGAGATCAATCCAATCGCGATATAAGTTTTCTAGTAATCTATGCTTTCTTTCGTCTGTTAATCGAGTGTAACAATTGCTAAATTATGACAAAAATTTTCATTTTTTAGGCATTTTCTTGAAGATATTTTACGGAACCGAACCTTTTATTCGACCCTCCGTTCAAATTTCATCATTTCCTTCTTTCCAAATAAACAATTACTAAACGAAGTGCATTTAATTTGACGTTATTAAATTACAGTTAAATCCTATAATTTTTGTAATTTGAAATTTATTTTACCCCGCTTTTCTGATTTTCAATTAAAATTAAATTTGATACTTCTCTATTAATCCCGCCTTAATTGAGTTGATGTAATCTACGCAACTATTAAAATATGAAGTAAATTGTGTGAAGGAACTCCCCTTTTAACTTCCCAATACTTCTGAAAAATTTTTAGAATAATTAGGACAGTTTTAAACTCATTTCTCCTACTAAAAATTAAAAAAAGTTCTTAATAGGAAACAAATTTAAATTGGAGGGCCTAATAATTTTTTTTTTTTAATTTTTAAAATTTTAAAATGTAGGTTACGCGTGTCGTGAAGAAAATTAAAACTCGCTATTTCGTAGAATAAATCGACACTAGATACAGTGCTGTGCTTACATAGCATCTGCGACTTAATCACGTGATTATTCAAAACTTTTTCCCCCATAACTCACGGAAACAATCGGAAAATGTAATAAAATTTGACTTTTAGAAACTTTTTTGCATTTAACTCGATTAAAAATCGTGCACAAGTGAAGAGCCAAATAACAGAAAACGGGAAGTTTTTATCGGCATCCCGTTCTAGTTCACAAAATTACCTGTAAAAAAAATAATAATAACACTTTTCGTAGGCCTAACGTGTGCGTAAACGGTTAACAATAATTTATTTAAAAAACTATTTTTTTTTAAGGAATTTGGTGTTGTAATCCGGGAAGCTACGTTCTGGAATGGACTGCGAAGAAGGGAGTCTTCTGTCTTCCTCCCGTGTCCGCTCACGTGTTACACGAGATAGTGCGAGAGAACCACCCGGATGACCTCGACGGCGACGTTAATGACTGCCGCGTTACCAAGGCAACCGATGGCAACGGGTCCCGTCGGCATTTGCCATTAGCTGCAGAGAGATGATAAATAGCCGGCCGCAATATTCGTCATCATTGTTTTCTTCGCAATCCGAAACCTGCGTATTGCACGGGCACAACAACAAAAAAAAGAATAACGAAAAAATAGTATTCAGAAAATACGGGGCGGAGACTCGCCAAAACTTGGTTTATTTTTACGTCATCGCCAATCTTCCAGGCAGAGATAAGTGAAGTTCCTTCAGTTTAATAAACCGATCATTATCTGTACAGATCAAAATTAGGTCGGGTGTCGAGGTTTGCCCTAAAGAATTTGTGAATTTTTGCTCTTTAGTTATGTGTGGTCACAGTTAAAATGTGTACTAGACTTGTGTTAAGACACTCGAGTCGCTCGTAAATTGAGTTACGAACTTATGAACGTACGAGACTGGCCACAAAAAGAAAGGCTTTTTAGTATCTTTCGGTAGACGTAAAAGCGCTAATACAAGCAAATGCGGCAAATTCACTAACAAAATTGATCAGGATCACCATCCAATCGCAATAACAGGCACTTTAAACTTTGCTTCTTTTATGGCAAGAACTATTAATATCCAGAGGACAACGAGAGATGTACAAATTACAGTAATACTAATAATAATATTATTAAAACAATAACAGAATTTGAGATCAGTACTGTTTTGTACTGTATTAATTCGGATATTTGTTTAATCAAAGTTTAGCGGTTTTATAGCCAAGGAGACAAGATTACAGCGGGATTATCTATCGGGATTATCCGACCTTTGAGCTTAGTTAACCATACGGGGAACCGAACGGAAGTGGAGCGAACAAACAAGAGTGGAAGGAATCGGAAACAATCCAAGCCCCTCTCGACTGCCAGTCCCCCGACTTTAAAGAGAGATCGTCCACTAATTCTATTTAGTCTCAGTCGATCCTTCGTGACAGATAACGGGAATATGATAAATTGTTCGACTCTACCCTAGAGACACGGCGGTTGTTATTTCCGTAAATTATTTCTCTCGCTCTCTTCCGTCGGCCATTTTTTTTTTATCTGTCTACCCGTTTCTCCGTCGGGATTTGGCTAGATGAAAGTTTTTCTCTACAGCAGAAACTTATCCCTTGTTTTTCTTGGCGATGAAGTTGGTTTCGGCCGAATTTCCAGCACGAGAAAAAAAAAAAATATATATATATATAAGTAAAACAGAAAAAAAGAAGAGGAAATTACGTCTTCCGATCTTATATATATATATAAGTAAAACAGAAAAAAAGAAGAGGAAATTACGGAAGGAATGCTCATCTCGATGCCGGTGATCTCCCTCCTCTCGTGACGTATCGTGTTTTGTTGAAACGCATCAAAGATTAATTCGCGCCAACTTGGCCATAAATCTCCGGAGAGGAAAAACATATTTTAAACTTTGGCTACGCGTTAGAAGTGTTGCCAACTCTCTCTCTCTTTTCTATTTTATAATAAAGTTTTCCTGTTTTGCTCTGATGAATTAACGTAGTTTTGTAACACACAACTCACCGGGTTTTCGATGAGATCGAGTTTTTGGAGCGAAACGCATCTAATTAGGGAGACGAATTACAAATTTCTGTACGCGCCGAGACATGTCTGTGGTACTTAACCACTCTAAGCTGATTTCCCTCTTTTCTAACACGCTCGGATAACTCTCTTTTCCCCCCTTTTGTACGTAGAAAGCGGAAACCCTTGGCGAATAAACCACCTTTTCTTCCGACAAATTCGTCTGGCGTTGGAATTAATTTCTCGGAATTCCGTTAAACACTACAACAACCCGGAATGTCTGAGCTATCTTTGAAAGCTAATGAGCACCCGAGGCCAGTAAAAAACTTTGCAAAAAGAAACTTACCAGTCGACACGCTAATAACCAAACTCTGGAGAAACCGTAACATTGTAAGAAAATAATCTTCCGTGTATATACATTCAATACTTTGCATAATTTTAAAAGAACTAAACACATTCTTTCGCTTCATTTCTTCCAGGCATATTCGCCAGTTTCCTTCTCGTCTTCATTCAATCAACACATTCGAAATTAGTATATTCTATATAATTATTAAAACGCGCTTCGAAAACATAAATCTCCTGATAAAACTTGTTTTTTCCCGCTACCCTAATGCACCTGTGCCAACAAAGAATTATGTTTTAATTTACAAAACTATAAACACGTTACTTTGCCATACAAAATTATCGACTGATGCGTCATTTAATTGAAGGCCTACAAGTAAAGAATAAATATGGTAGAATATAAAATATTAATTCTGTTTAACAGTTTTGGACCTATCGCGTGATTTGTAAATACCCGGCTCGTTGGATAAAACCTTTGAGAGGGAGTCACCCGGAAACCGAGTCACGTGACGATGAGTCACTTCCTGCAGTCGTTTCGTAGATGTAGATCACACGTGGACACTTATCGCCATGAAGTAAATAATGATTGTTTTTTATTAATACCACCGTTGAGCGACCTTTTTAAAGTTATTTAAGGACACCAAATGGACTCATCCTTATTTTTAGCATTAAATTCCACAGTACGGTATTGTTATACCCGTGCGATGTAATTTCGCTCCTTTCCGCACCCGTATTCTGTATAAATTTATAAATAAACGAATATAGCGGGCATATTTTTGCTTAAATTTTCTTCATTTATCTTAATAATTATTAAAGGAAAAGAATTTAAGTGTATGTCACGTTTCGTATGCGCTTTTGGAAACCAGTGTATCTACGCACTGTAGACGTCTTCACACTTCTACGCGCGTAATTATCGATAAGATAATCGACGGTGCGGTAGATCACGACCACATTTTTTTAATTCGTTAATTAATTTATAATTAATGCTATTGATAAAAAATAAAATTAGCCTATATATCTACATCTAAATCCTTTTGTTTTAATATCAAAACCTAAGTAAGATTATCAACTGCGATATGAGTTTTAACCTGAATAAAATATATATAGAAATATTTATACATTTAAAAATTTAAATAGAATTTTCATTTATTTTAAAAGAATTTTTTTATCTTTGTATGATTTCATGTATATACCGTATAGAAATAGAAAATAAACATAGTGAAAACTATAGATCCATTATATTTATTTTTCAGAGTGGGCCTCCGGGAAAGAAGAAACCATTTTGAAAGTGAGTAGTGTTTTCGAAAGTTTTGAATCTTTATTATTGATAAATGGAACTGTTTGGGGAAACATTATCAGATTAAAAATACTTTATAAACTAAATACTGTATGTAGAAGTGTTAGTGTGGATTAGGATGCAAAAACTGGGAAGACTGTGTCCATATACACACTCGCACATCCATTAGCAAGATTGGAGACATAAAACTACTTACATAAAGTTTTAAACAATAAAAATGTAAAATTTAATAATAATTTCGACCAATTTTTATTGCATTTATACAAATTAAAACTTAATAAAAAACACAAAAAATTCTTTTATAGGAAGATGCTACAACGATAATAACAAATATTGTTGCGTTGTCTATAAAGAAAAAGAAGGAAAAAAAAAAGATTTCTCGTTTGTTAGCAACTATTTTTTGTCATGAATTAAATTCCATTTTTCAGTATTAAAAATAGGAAATATCACTTTTTTTTTTTTTTCGCCCTTCCAGTCGGTAGTTTAAGATTTTGAAATACTGCGTGGCGATATTGGAGGCATTAACTATCATTAGGCGCATTAAAGACTTCTTTTATTTTAAAATTATGCGCATTTAAATCTTGGTAGATGACTGTAAAATTTAAACTTATAGATTAATAAGAAATTATATTAAAGACGATACAAGGAAAGTCTTTCAAGCGAAGATTACTACTTAATAAACAACTACAATATAAATATTCTTTTTATGTAGAAAGTAGCACGAAAATGGGCTTACTGGTTTAACTTATGGACTGTTTTTTATTTAAAAAATTAAATTAATCAATTAAAAATATGATAACGGGCAGTCGTTCGATATGGAGTTATATAGAGTAAAATCGGAATATAAAATGCTATAAATAAATAAATAACTGATTAATTAATTGACGACAAGGAAATATGATGAAGCATGCGTTTTCAGATATGGTAAATGTCTGAAAGATGCATAAATCAACCGAATTTATTCTATCTGTAATAAAATAATTGACGGAACGAGACGGCTTGGGAACTCGAAGTAAAATAAGCATCCCCATCATTCCATTTCCCTTTTAATGCCCCTTCTTTCAATTAGACTCGTTCAACAAGTATACCGTAACGAGTACCGAATTAAATATTCTTCCTGATAAAAACAGAATTGCCTCAATTTCCAAGAGGAAATGCTACTTTGATCCCCTATTAGAATTCGACACACCCTATACAGCCAGTGGCCAATTCGACCAAACACACCTGCAGTCAAAACTCTCACCTGCCCCACAGTCTACCGTCGTAAAATTTCACCTAAAACCACCTCAGCGAAAAAGGAATATAAATTTTAAAATTCGCGATATTTAGTTTTTTTAAAAAAGGGGAGAAAAATTAAAAAAATTGCCACATCCGGATGAGGTCGAGTGTTTTTTTTTTTGTGTTGTTGCGTGGAAGGTTGGCACTACCAGAATGCATCGAAGGTAGGAGTGTATGTAGTCTGTACCCCGCCGAGTGACAGGCGACGCAGGTGGATCTGACAGCTCTCGAGATTTTCCCACAGAAGTTGCGTTGTTGGGCGAGGTGCGCACAGATTTTAACGAAAATTTTTACACTACTCTGCCAGCGCACAAACTGATGAATTGCAGATGCGCCTGGCCGATCTGTTCTTTAATCCTCGTAAATCGTATAAAATCAAAAAAAGGAAAAAAAAATATAAAATTTACGTTTACGTAAAGAATAATAATAATATCAAAAGCCGAAAATAATTTTTTTTTTGTAAATTCAGCACCAATCACTGCAGACACACACTAACTTGTCGCCATAGCGTAGGTGTCACCTTGTGTTTCATCACGTAATGACCTTCACCCTCAACCCATTGTCTTCGGTCCGTTCCCATGTCGTAAATATGCTTCCCCCACATCCGAACAACATGTCTGGAAATTTTTGGCACAGAAATTTTAATAATAATAAAAAAAAACTTTTAAACGTTAACAGCGATATTTTTAAATTATCACAGTCGAACATCCGAAAACAAGTGTGGTAACATATGCAGAAAAACTAACAAAATTTTCATTATAATCTATAGATTCAACACTTATTTAAATTTAAAAAACTTTTTCCGTATTAAAATCAAATTTTAACCTATTTACAACATAAATGCGATTTTAATAACTCGGACGAATTTAATGCCAAACTCGACAAGTCGTTAAATGTCTTCCACGTATAAAAAAGTGAAAACTGAGTAAAATTTTAATTTTTAAAGACATTTTAGGAGCTGAAACGTTTAAATCGTAACTATAAACATCCAATATTCGTTTCTTATATTTTTTTCTACTGGAAACTAGTATAAAAATTTGAGTAATGTTGTAAATATCTGAAGAAAAGCGTGAAATATGCTATTTTCAAGTGAAATGCCATTTAATAACTCACTATAAACTATAAGAATAATCATAACAGGATTTGCTTTAACAAGAAGATGAATGTAAACGTTTCTATTGTTCTCATAAGGAAGTAAAAATCATTTAATCGAGGATTTTCTTTGTATTAAACACAGAAATTAATTTTTTTATAGTAAAATAGTGATGATATCTCTGATTTATTTTCGGATTTTGATAAATCGATTATCCGAATTGTCGCTAAAAATCACGTTTTTCTGCTTTAAAACTTTCTTAAGAACGAATTGGGAAGAAATGGACATTTAATTGCTAACAGAAAAAGTTTTGTTGTTCCACCAAAAGTAGATGTTTCCTGTTTTCCCACATTATCAAAAATTAAACCGTTTTACAGCGATTAAAAGTTTATATAGCTTTCTTCTTCTTCTTTTTGCACAGTATAAAAATCTATTCGGTTTATTATAGCCTATTTACACACGGGAAATTTTTAATGACGAAGCTTATTTAGTTTTAATGAAATTTTTATTATAAATATTTAATATTTATTAATAGCGTATATATATAAAAAACATCTGAAATGATCACGAGTTTTCGAAGGGAACAGAAAAAGAGATCTTTTTTAACGAATGATAAAATTTATTTATCGGAATTTTACTTGTAATCAATTATTTTTCGATAATTAAAAGTTTTGTTAGACAACAATTGCTAACTATCTAGTAACGCTGTTCCCATAAGGCGCTTGGCCAATCAAATTAAAATTCCACAATGTGATTTAAATAATTATACAGAAGAAACCCAAGAAGCCAATTTGCAAAATATGACTTCATTGTGATTGATTGCTTATTAACCCGAGCCATTGTTAAAGTTAGAAATGCTCATTGCGTCCTTGAAATTATTTCGAAAAGGTTTCGTCCCTTTACAACTCCCAAAGCGAATTCCTGAATACGGTTAGGAAGAATAGAGATGTCGTGTATACAGTTTACAATCTTCAAAACGGATATACAACAATTCTCGATCACCAATATCCCAATTATAAAACGAAAATTTGCCTGTTGTTACTATATAGCACCGGAGGCAATCTAAAAATGAATTTCTGTATTAAAACATTTTTGATTCTTACAGAAAAATCTGTTAAAACTATAACCATTTTGCGTAGAGTTTCGTCGAAATTTAAAAAATAATTTATACGTTTAGCCAAGATCAATTTTACAGTACGTTTCTAGTTATGTAGATTTGTTAGGTGGGAGATCCGAAATCCCAATAGTTGTATACAAGTCCGAATTCTTCTCCGAGGGCAGAAGGTCGAATATAATATCAGATGACCTTTCTAAACGACAGCTGCTGCTCGCTACGTAACCGGTTTTGCAACTGATGGCGCATCTATTCCAAGTACAGCCCGCCTTTTGCCAGCCACACACCCGTGCATGACAGATATAGTCTGCGAAAACCATTTATGCAATATAATCACCTATTCGTTATAAGGGACATGCATGGTTTTGTCGTATCAATCTCCACGCTTACGTAACCCAATATCGTTTTACGTAATACCATTTACTGACTCGAATCGAAAGGTGACAGAAAATTCACTCTTCAGACAACTTTCAAAACAAGAATTAATTGGAAATTATCCTCTTTTTTGAATATTTTATCTGTTTGTAATGGGTAAAAATTTAAGAGTTTTCTGGCGCGCGAGTGAAATCGCCTGCAAATGATCGTAACTAGATAAAGAAATTTCAGCTCGATCACTGTTTCTATTAATATTAAATGATTATTTTAGAAAGCGAAAGGGAGTAATTTCAGCATAGGCCAAGTGGGCGATAGAGAGCAATTAGGATTTCTATTCTGGACTAATCGAAATGTTTGCAATAAGAATCTTTTTTAAATGTCTAAAAAAGAATAGGTAATTTTTCCGAGAGATAAACACGATAATGATTGGAAGCGAGGTCAAACGGTGCGAGAAATATGGGTCGTTTTAAGGGCGTGGTAGGTGGCCTTGAGTTTGAAAAGTGCGCACCGAAAGAAAGAAAAACCGCATTTCTTTCTCTTTTTCCCGAGGACGAGACGTTTGCGCGATTGATTGGCATTTAGGCGTGGTCGCACTCTATACTAATAATGCAGTTTCCAATTGGACACTTAGTATTTGACTAGAAACGAAAACACTCGAAACTGGCTGTAATGTAAGTGGTAGGCAAACCGCCGATCAAAACCAGATTCATAAACCGCTACAGTTTCGGAAATATTGACACATAGTTTCCACATTACTCTTGGCATGGCGTTACTACAAAATGTCAATCTGCTCTCACGCAGTTGACACAGTAAACATCGCATCCGGGACCTCTCCGTGTTGTCACAGCAATCTAGGAAGAGATTGTGTCAATCGATATATTCGGTCCCTTTCTCTGTCCCCCACTCACTAAACAGGCCTCGAGGCCATTGTCTTGTCAGCGGGTGAGTTTAGAGGCCAACTTTTGATAAGCGCTATCCTATTATGAAGATGGTTCCTCTTATCGGATGCAGATAATTAAGAGTGTTACGTAAAAGACAATCGTTACCGAGACCGACTTTCGTAATTTTCCATCGATTCCGCCCAATTTTAATCATTTCGAATCTTCGGTTTCCAGGATTAACTCTCAACAAATCCAAAATTCATGTTTCCCTTTTACCATCTACCAGCTAGAATTTCATTATCTAAAATTAATGTAACTTTTTAAAAATTTCGCTTTTTTTCTCTTCTATACGAGAGAAATTATGGAAATTCTATCAGTTTGCCAATATTATTATATTACTGTATCCACAGAAAAGAAAATTATTCTTCTCTTTCCGCATTTTTTGCACTTTTATAACTTTGGTTCAAAATTGTTTCGCGTTTAAATTATAAATAAACCTTTTTTTTTTCCTTATCGCACTCCTAACGCTTATTTGAAGTCGGCACAAATTACAAGAAAATACTCTGAGCAAACACGATTTAAAATTATTGGAAAACACAAAAAGTCATTTATCAGGAATTTAAAGGAAAGCGGAGGAGGAAAAGAATGAACTTAATCACAGTAGCATTTCTCATTTTTCAGAAATATATTTTTCTTAGAATTAATATTCTGAATTTAAAATCGGATCTTTTTTCTTTCGACTTGTCTCTTTCTGATATTTAAAATGCGAAATTTTGTTTTCGTATAATGCTGTTAAGAGAATCAGAATGGGAAAAAACCTGACCGCTTTAAGTTACAGTCTCCGATATTACGTAAAAAATAGAAAAATCTGATCGCCTTACGGTTCCTAATATTGCTAATAAGGAACAGAAAAATCTGATCACTTTTGCTCTATATTGTCCGATATTTAAAACAAATAAGAGTAAAATCGGGCAACTTATACTTTATAAAACTTGATATCACACTAAAAAATTAAAAAATTCTACTATCAAAGTAAATAATAGGAAGTTCTGACTACTATCACTACTTTTTAATGGCTGATATCATAACGTCGGTTCTTTTTTCTAGATATATTCCACTAATTTATTTATCATGTTTATAAGCGGAGTAATCTTCGAACAAATCGGAATCCTTCCACAAGAATCAGAAAAGATCAACTTTCCAACGAAGAAAAATTATTTCCAAAATTCATTTTCTTCCCAATCATAGTCGACCCGATTTAAAGACAATTTTTTTTTATTGAAATTTTACTTCACGGTTTACAGCGATTCCTTCGGATGAAAAATCGCTAAATGTAAAATAATTTCGAACCGAAACCATATTTAGATTCTAATAGAATAAGTTTTTTCAAGATAAATTTTGATTATAAGGTATTGTTTGGGATTATTTCAGAAATATCTTAATTAATGAACTATTCTCTTAATCTCCTTCGTTTATTAGAAGTATTTCTTTTACTGTTTTTTTGTTTTCATTAAGAATAAACACTTTTCGGATAAAGAAATTGACGAATGGAAGAAGAAAAATGCACCTTATATCACTAATTGCGTAGCTTAATCAAACTGACGTCATACCCCTGTCTAGGGATTTTCATTTATATCAAAGGATTTTTTCTTTACCTCCAAAATTCTACTAAACTTTAAATCCGATCATAATCCGTGGAATTTTTCGAAAAGTTCGTGTAAGCCAATTTAACGAGAGAGGGAGAAAGAGTAGAAGATGGTCAAAAAGATTATAAATTTAAGAATCCAATTTAGGATTTAAGAAACGACTAATCACGAAAAAATTAAATTATGAACTCTCTACTGTTGTACATAACGAAAAAATTTCCACTTAAAAATAACTTATTTTTCACCTTATATTTATGGATAAATTTTGCGATATCTATATATATATAGAATAATCTTAAACTATGTTTGTGTATGTAGAGAATCGTGTGATGCTAAAAAAGCGTGGAGAAGAATTTAAACCGGATAAGATAAATATTCTAATCACGATTGAAGTAGAGATTACGTAAGAAGGATTACGAGATTGTTTTTTTTCTTCTCTGGACACGCATCGCTATATAGGATGCGAGTATAATATAAATATATATATATATACATTTATAAGTATCTGATAGATATCAGCATCACATTATATGGAAGTTTATGGAAACCAGTTCGCTGTAGGTTAACAAAAAAAAAAAAAAAAACATTATATGGAAGTTTATGGAAACCAGTTCGCTGTAGGTTAAAAAAAAAAAAAAAAAAGGGCGAACCGAAAATCCGTCTTGATCGGGCGTCTACTCGATTCTGTAGAAATATCTATGCAAGATTATATGCACCAAAAAAGAAAATAGGTTAACTCCCACACTTATTCCCTGTGGACGCCCATCGTGCAGACCGTTCTCGCACTTTTAACTGCTCCAAGAATAATGTCTGCAGTAGGCCTATTACTTTCGGTACTTTTGTCAGCTGCAGGCATTCTAAATAATGTGAGGAAGTTCGCCTAGGCCCCCTAAGATGAAAACATTCCACGTTACCTACTCCTATCGGCCTTGCAAATGTTTCGAAAATGGACTTTTGTGATTAATAATTCGATTTATTAATATAAAAAAATATTAAAATTTTTGCCTATCCGTTTTAATTTTGTTAAATTTAAAACTTTTACCTTGTAAAAAGCGGTAAATCGGTAGATAAAATAAAGAATAAATTAAAAAATAAAAAACAAAAAAAGGAAAATACAACGATTGTGCATTTGTGATTGTGGTACTAGTCATTCTTTCTTGTTTTGAAGGTATAACAGGCTGAGTGCTTTCTGTGGCAACTTTGTCTTCGACTCCGAGAGGAGGTGGCGCAAAATAGACTTTTATGAGCGTCGAGAGACATACCATTGAACGAATGGGGGAGATACATTCGGGGTGGGACTCAATTCCTCTAACTGACTCCTACCTTTTTCTCTATCGCAAACTACGTTATTGTTTCGTAAAGCTTTGCGAAATCGAAGAAAATACAAGTTTTTTCTTCTACTTTTTTGTTTTCGCTTTCTTCGAAGGTACAAAATTCGCACCGTCACGTGATTAAAAATGCCCTTTACCTGGCGTAACAAAGCATCTTTATCAGGCCGAATAATTGGCTGTCTTTATGCATGACTTCTGATCTTATGTGTTTATAAGGAACATCTTTTTCCGTTATTTTAAAATATTGGTCTCTTTTTATTTTCTATCCTAATTGATATCGATAAGAACTAGAAGATTCGCAACAACTTACGCACGTGTCCTTTTTATATACCATCACATAATGTATTAAAAAAAAAATATATATATATATATGTTGCAGATCTATTTTTCCCTAACTAAATAAAAGTTGTCTAGAATTACTGGAATTTCCAGTCTTTTGAAACAGGATATTGGATAAAAATTAGTATACCCTATAAAATCGAATCTAGTGTATATACTGATAGTTTGATCTTGAAATATGGATAAAATGCTATTAAATCACGTAAGCAATGGTATCAGTCGGCGAGCATAAGTATTAATGAACTGCAACAATATCGATACAAATTATTTTTACAACAGAGAAGAACAATTAAAAAGTTTTAAGCATCAGAAAGCACCAAAAACAAAATCTCATCTGGATTAAGAAAGTAACAATATTAACTTTTATCTTCGTGACAATGAAAGGCACTGTAATCAATCTAAATTTATATTCAGTCAAAGTTAGCCTATAACTTGGAGAAGGAAAGCAATCAGAAATTTACAAAAAAAGAAATAATAATAATTTTGTTCTCCAAGAGAATTTTTCTTTTTACTCCACCAAAACTACAAGTTGGATTAATAAAATCACACTTCGAATAAATGTAACTTATTACTAGCAAAACTCACATATAGTTATAGATATATAAAATTCTAAAAACTTCAACTTTTCCCCGCACTTATAAATCGTCCTTTAGTAATTGAATTGATCAGAAACATCGATTGGAGAGAAAAACCGAAGAAAGCCGAGTGTTTCTGTTTTAATGATCCATTCAAAAATAACTCGGAAATGCATTTTCTACTTATCTCTTATATTGGCCTAATTTGTACTTAAACAGGTTATTTTCGGAATTTCATTTATAATTTAGATTTGGGTACAGTTAGACCTACTTAAAACGTGGGAAGAAACGATAAAAAAAGGAAAAAACATTTTAAAAACTTCCAGATGAAACACAGTTCTTATATAAGTTATTGCGATTAGTAAACAGTTGTTCTTGTAGGATAAATTTCATTATTTACTTAAATTATTGTCAGACATCTGGAAAACTTGCACAGAACCGAACGAAAGAAAACAACTAAAACAATAATTATATTTGGAAAAATTAATTCAATTACGCGCAGCATCATAGAAATTAGTTAACGTTTCGATTTTGACAGTTATATTAAAGAAAACTGATAAAAATCTGGATGTTGCTAACCGAGGCAGAGAAAAAAAAAAGAAAAAAAATATTCTAAATATCAAGTAAACTGCCTGAATTAAAGTTATTAATATCAATAAATTAAATTAAACGTTACATAAAACTGTGCTGTTATTTTATTGATGTATGCATCGGATAAAAAACTATGAATATTTTAACATGTAAAGACCCACGTTTGAAATTCAACTTGATTTTGTTTGTAAAGGAGAAATTCCGAAATGCAAACTTAAACTGCAAACATTTCATGTAAGTACAGTTACAATATTTATAATGCAAATTATTTTTCAAAACATACTCGTACTGAAATATTCGCTGTTTTTTCTATTCCTCTGCCTATATAACCATCCATCCAATTTTGAATTGATACAAATAAGTTGTCTGTTTAAAAAAATGTAGATAAAAAAATCGAGTTCTGTTATTCGATTCAATAGTTGTATTTTGTATAAAGTGTTCTTAGGAAGATTATTTTGAAGTAAGAAATCCGATAGCCCCGGGAAACGCAAGTAATCTTTCATTCTTCGACATAAGACATGGAGCACACACAAAGAGTTAAAAAACATCCCTCCAACAATAGATAGCAGTTCGAATAACGTTTTAAGGCCAAATATACCATACCACATGCCATAAACATATTTTACTCCGGAAGAAAAAATTTTATAATAAAGTTTAAATGATGTGATCTCGATACTATACTGGATAACACTTTATAATTTAAATTAATATGCAAGAACTTGATGACGATTTATTTCGCTTTCAATGCGAGAAAATTCATCTTCGGCATCAATTCTCAAAGACTAAATTCTAAACTAACTTCCATTTTGTTATAAACTTACATTAAAACAAAGACCACCAAAAAAGTCGCTCAAGTATCTGTTCTATCACTTATTATAGGATTTTATAAGATGGGCTTCCTATAGGATTAAGTATCTCCTATCTTCCGATCGTAGGATTTTATGATGGAGAGACTGCTCGACATAAAGTACTTTTATGGCGGTTCCTCCATATTTTCTTGCAATTAAACTAACAACCTCTTCCTGCAGTGGGTCATCAAAAAAAGCTGGATGAGAGTAGGAGTGGCACACACAACCATACTCGGGAACTGTCACAATAGTGGGTCTAAACATAAATAGGAACTGAATGCCCGTTTTAGAGGGTTCTTGGACTTATAACTGCAACACTGACATTTTAATTTTCGCGACCTTTGATAAATAGGCAATTTCGCAAAAAATAAAATAAAAGTTAATTGAAAATAATCCCCCGTTTTTTCTTATATGAAAAAAGAATAAAAAAATAATTTTTTAAATTAAAAACTTTTTACCGTTTATTGTCTAACGACTTATTGCCTAAGCTACCTCTTGTTACTGCTTATTGCAAAGTTAGCGAAATTATTGCTGAAAACAATTTCTATTATCATTGCTACTGTTATTATTGCCAATTCATTAGAAAGTAGAATAATTCTTAGTTAAGAAAAATAGTTACTTATTCTAATTCTTACTTTATTCGAGAGAAATAATAATTTTTAAACGTAATTAAAAATTAATAAATTAAAATTAGCCAAACCGATAAACTGCACACATAATTTGATTAAAATTAAAACCGAATCAAAAATTGTTTTTAGGAACATTTTTCATCGGGACGGATTTTAATAAGTCTAATAAGAATTTAAATAATCATTAATTGACATTTTTAAAAATTAAGAATTTATTTTTTTTAATATCTTAAAAAAAGGACTAGAAAACTTGTTTTAAGAGTTGTAAGGTTTCTCTATATGTTATTTTTCACATCATAATGATATTTTTAATTAGAAATTGTTTAAAATTTTTACTTCCAGACCGAACTTAGCAGAAAACAATATTATTTTCTGTATTAATTTATTATTAACCTGTAAAATAATTAAAAAATAAAAAAATTTAGCCGTATTGATCTAAACTTCATAAACAATTGTTTAAAAATTTATCTATAGGTTATTATTTAACTATAAAATTTATTTTTATAAAAAGTAAGTGTCTTTCTTTTTACCTTTTCTAGATAAATTTATTTCATTATACTTATTGTCTTTTTTGCTTCAAAAGAGAAAAGATAAAAGTAGCCTAATTCACAAAAAAAAAGATAACGAAATATTGAAATTGAATTTTAGATAGCAAAAATTATTTTTGTAAAATAAATAAAAATAGTTTGCTAATGTTATTGGAGTTAAAACCATATTTAATAATAATTAATAGAATAAATAGTGTATTAAAAAAATTAGAAAAAATTTAGCATCAAAAATAAGTTAGTGTCTTAACTGATGGTGATTCTATGGAGAGCGAATGTTAAATGACGAATGTTTTGCCAGTTTTTGCATCCAAATATTTTTTACTTATACGAATTGAAAACACAAGACTAGTTAACAAAAATTACTTTTATAATAGTACTTTGTGTGAATAAGGCCTGGGGACGTATCAGGTCCCAAGGTCAAAGAAAGCATTCTGAGCACCACCTCACAGGTCTTGCCATTGGCAGTTCCTGACAGATAAATTGTTGGGAATGGGGAAGGGGAGTTTTCAGTCCTTTTTTATATACACCCACGAACTCCGTCCCTATTTTTGCAAAGTAACAGACAACAGAACGAAAATAGATATATACAAAGTCCACGGAATTGGAAGGGAGATTTTACACACCATTGCTTTGTCTCCTGCTGGGAAGGTTGATTGTAGCACTTTCTTCATTCGATCAATCACACTTCACGATCACTCATTGCAATCACACACTGAAGCTGCCATCTGCTATCCGTTCGTCGGCGAACCTGAACAAATATTGGACAGTTGTCTACATATACATTACTATATACACATCTTTATAACACGTAAAGACACATTTCACCGCTGTTTCTGCCATAGGCCCAAGTTTAAGACGCTTAAATGGGGTAGTTGCATCACTTTTTCCAGACCGACCGTCGTTATTTTCGTACAACCGTAAAGATCTATGCACCTGAGCTGGTGCAAGTAATCCGCTATAAGGCTCAGTCCTTTGTCTGTGATCCTACTGCACTGGCCGATGTTGAGCGTATGCAGGTCACTGAGAGTCCTGGCAATTCTATTCAATCCTTCGTCACTAATGGGACAAGCATTGAGACTAAGACTACGCAAATTGAAAAGTCCCTGGGAAATGTGTAAAAGTCCTTGGTCGCCTACCTTGTCACAAAAACTGATGTCGAGCGTCGTGACCCTTGACCCGCCTTCAGTCAAGTACGCCATTCCGACATCAGATATGTTATCACAGCTTCGAAGGTTTAACTCTCTGAGTGATGGCATCCGTGCTAGATGTTTCAGGCCCGAATCTGTAACACTGGCACAAAAACTTAGATTGATACTCTTGAGGTGATGTAGTCCCAGACTCAAATGTCTCAAGGCATCGTCTGTCAACTTCTGACAGTCCTGTAGTCCCAAGTGTTCTAACGCCAAAGTGCCGTCGGCAGCTTCTGTCGTCAGACCTGCCAAATGACCTATTCCCGTGTCGGACACGTGTCGACAACTTCTTAGATTGAGACTCCTTAACCTCTTCAAACCCCAGGCGATGAGAAGCAGTCCCGTATTGGTGACATTCGAACAACCACCCAAATCTAACACTTCTAAATTCTTCAGATATTGCGCTATTCTACCAAGACTGGAATCGGTCACCTGCTTGCACATACTGAGATTGAGCACACTGAGTGTCGGCACTTCGTGGACAAAGGCGTGACTGAGCCACGTGTCGGTCAGATTGTAGCATCCGATGAGGTTGAGACTTTCAATATTTGGCACACCCAGCACCACATCACGCAAACTGCGACGGAGACTGAGAACTTGGACACGTCGTATTCCCCTCTTCACTAGACATGGAAACAAAGACGGATTGGCTCTCCTCAAGTGGAGCTTAGCTTCCACACCCCTCCACACAGATTTGTGATAAGCGGCGTCACGCCAGGCTGTACAAACCTGAGCGGCATGTCCTTTGTCCCTGACGTCGAGATAACTGAAGATGAGGGCAAGAATTTCAGGATACAGGCACGAAATATGCGCTGTCGGCCCAACTGGGCAGCTGCCCTCCATCTTGGCGGCACAGCACTGCCACACTCTCGTCAGCACAGCACCGCTTTCCTACTCTGGTGCACAGACACAAGCTGCCTAACTACAGTCACGCATCCTCTCGCGAGAAATGAGACCGCGCTTCAAACCCCATTGGCTCGTTTGGTTGAGGCGCCTTGTTGGATTCTGCCTCGTTTTAGCACGGAGGCGGGGCGCGGAACGACAGCGTCGCGACGCTCAGCCTTGGGCGCGGCGGATGCAAACTCTCTCTCCCTAGGGTGCCTGCTTCTACCTGCCTCTACCTCTACTTCGCTTCTTATATCGATACGCAGCCACTCTAATTGCTAATTTTAAATTATCCCAACGTTACTTCTTTAGCTGCATCTGCCAAACAAACTTCTACACTCACAATTTCGTCATCTACGCGTAACGACTACTCGATATCGGACTAATCAATGCTTTCACCGTTCGCCAAATGCAACCAATAATCTATAACGACTACCAATAGACACCTAGCTTAAAAAATTTACTTTTCCAACTCTAAATAATCGCGTGTTAAAACAGATCGATGACTCTTTGGCTATTTACTTGGAGAAAAATTAAACATATCTTTTGTATATTCAGAAAGGTGTTCATCGATCGGATACTAATTCTGAATCGATGTTGCTAGAAATGCCAACGTTTCTTTGCTACGATATTTACCGATTTCCAAAAATTAGTGTTATTTAAACTATTAGATTCTCGTGTAAATTTCCGTATTACTTAAAACTTTTTTGTGAAGCAATAAGATAAAAAAAAATCTATTCTTTACTTACTTAGGCATGCGGGCTGTGTATTGTTGAAAAGCCAAACTACCTCTATCTGTACATATCTCTCATAGTTTGTTTGCATAAAAAATTAATATTATTTCATATAATTATGTAAACTGGATAATTATGTAATTTATTACATCTTATAAATATTTTAAAGCATTAAATCACCAAATAACTGTTTATAAACGATTTTTAACTTATAAACTATGTTCGTTAACGTGACCTTAGTCTTTATGAATAAGTGTGAAAGAGAATCTCTCCTTTTAAAATTGTGACCCAGATGGAGCACAAACATGTAAGATGAATCAAAATCGTATAAAAAAACAGTTTTTTTTTTATTATTTACTCTTTCGCTCTTGTCGAAATTCTTAAAGGTTACTTTCGCAATATTCAATATTATTTTTGCATTTGAACGTGCTAAATTCTTTATTAAATATATATATATAATTTATGATTAAAAAATTAATTAAACGTAATTAAATACTATAATTACATACATCTTAAACGTTTCACGAAAACACGAAAAATTCTATTCGCAAAAGTAAGCTTAATTAATACAGACTTAAAAAATAATTAAATCATTAAAGCGTTACTTAATAATGAATAATTATTGCGATTTTATTCTATATAATTAAATAGCTTATAAAGAAATATTATGGATTAAAATTTTTCTTTAATAATTAGCATAAGTCAGAGTCTTTAGGTTTTCTATAAGTTGAAACATGAAAAACTGCATTAAACTTAGAAAATATGAAAATAAGAAGTTTATGTATTTAAAAAGATGATTTTATATCGCACGAATAGAAATTTTGAAGTTGTTATTAACTATATTATTTAAATTATGGTTAATTTTTACGGATATATCGATAAATTACTCGTAGTTATACGCATATATCTTTATAACAGTAGAATAGTTTTTGATATATAATAACGCAGCCGCCTTCGCTTCTTATATGATTTTGAAAGATGCTTGAGTTTAATTCTCTAGACTCAAACTAGGTGAATCGTCAGCAGAAGTGATTCCTCTAATCCCATCTGTCAAAGCTCCTGTAAAGATGCAGAGCATTGGTTTCCTTAAAGCTCTTCTTGCCAGTAGATGAAGATTACATATTCCTCTTACGTGTCATCCCGAGATGAGACTATCGTCCACCGATAATTTATAGTTCCTGGAGGGAACCTTTCTTAACGAGAACAAAAGATCGTCCTGTTCACGTCTTGTTCCAATTTCTTTCCTTTTTTTCTCGTCTCGTTTATTTTTATTACCGGTAACAACTCGAGATGTCTGCTGAAACCATGATATTCTCGTCAATTGTTCCTGATTCGTTAGACTGAAAATTTATCGACTCCATTTTGAAACTTTTTCTTCCAAATTTCATTGAATGACTCGTTATCATCACCGAATAGTCTTACTAAGTATGTTTTTATCAAAAAAAGTGTGCGAAACTTGGTAACTGTTTTAACTTAATATATAGGCCTATATAGAATTTAATATTTAGGAACAAAAATATTTAAATACGTTTAAACTTCACGTAATTAAAATTATGTTAAACGCAAATTTATATTTTATCGATTTTAGTAAACATTTTAAACTGGAAATTTTAATCAAATAAGTAATAATTTTCGGGTTTTTATAGCTGTTTTCTTACGGAGCTTTAAATTCGATGAATAGAATAATAATTAACCACAAAAAATATTTCATTTGTGCGATTTATTTTTATTGAAATCGAAGGAGAAATATTTTTCTTAGTTAGATTTGCCACAGACTGGTCTATAACGAAGAGATAAAAGAAAAACTGCGACAAAAAGAAAGGGCAAAGACACGGCTTCTATCATAACAGCATCTAACCACACGCTAGAATCCAATCTCCACAGTTTGGTGGGGCGGTTGGGAATCCTGCAGAATTCCTACTGTTAATCCTAGAGGATTATTAGACTCGTTGGGGAAACGGGGGAAAGCATTGTTGGTGACAGTCAGAAGCTGAGTAGTGACTTCCTGACGTATCATTCCAGATCTTATTTTTTTCTTTTATGGCGCGATCACATGCCTAAATATTCTTATAAATTAAACTCGCCTGCGTATCGGTTAAAGAAATCTTCTATTCCTTTTGAATATTTAAATTTCAATTATACGTCTGAGAAATATTTTTCAATAAAAGATTTTTTGTTGTTGTTTTTCTTATTTTATAAATGCCTGAAGCATAAAGAAGATAAATAAGACATATTTTCATGTAAACAATACCTATGTTATTTAAAGAGTGATAGGTACGCGATGTACTCATTCTTCCGGATCAGATGGTTTGTCAAAAGTAAATATTTTTAAATTATTAATTTCTAAGATAAATTTGAAACGCATTTAAAATTAAAATTCGAGAAATATTAATTTAACAAAATAAACTTTTTCGAATATATATTTAGCATAAACATTACGCAGGACCGCTATAAGCTATGTGGTATATACATATAGTAATGTGGTACTTATGTACAGGAAGAGGATAGAATTTACCTAATAACTTTCATTTTATTCATTTGTTGACATCAAAACAGGAAAAATTGCATTTAATGTTTCTCATTCGTATTTGGATGTTTAAAATAACAGGTGTTTCTTGTAAAAATGAAAATATTTCGGTATAAAAATGTTTAGCGAGGGAAAAAAGATATACTTATTTACATAAAAACTCTCTATTGTGAAAGTTGCGATTGTAGTGCGATTTCCTTGTTTATTATCCTTCACTGAAGAAAGTCCGGATGCTTTGAACGATGCGTTAAATGGAAGGAAGAACGAAAGAAACCGATTTTTCTGGGAGAGTTCATAAAATGGAAGAACACGTTGGAAAGAAAGGAAATTTGCAAAATGCAATTGTTTCAAACATTAAGATAAGAATCACACTTTGCACTCCAAAAGAAAAGAAAAAAAATTTAATTGATCTCCTCTCCCAGAGAAGAACGTCGAGTCTTTGTGATAGCAAAAAAAGATGCGAAACTGTCGAGATTGCATCTTACCATTATGGTCAAATATAGAAAGATTTTTACTAAAAGAAATGGCATCATAGACACGATGAGGCGAATTGATCTGAGAAACGGAAAGTGTAATTTCTCACGTATCGCAAAAAAAAGAAACATTTTCAGAAGTGCAAATTTGCTCGGCAAGTTAAAATTCTTTATTCGAACTTTGTATAAAATGGAAATGTTTTTTGCTTAGGTAAACTATCCAAAATTATATTTGACGGACTGTCACTAAGCAGCCAAGATAGCTTAGCCGGTCGTTTATCAGAAAAGCAGAGGACTAGTGTAATTATTTAATCGATAACTAATTTGTGTAGAATTGGTTCTGTTAATCATTATGATAAAAAGATAACCCCGAGGAATACATTATTATGCATAATTTATACATAAATGGAAGTAGGATCTAAAGAATACGAATTTCCGTTAATTTTTCATCGGATAAAACAGAAAGTAAAATATTCCGGCACACATTACAAAAGATAAATTTAAAATAAAATTAAAAAACGGTAATCATTTCTTTAATTTTCTGAGATCGAGTTTAAAAATCGAAGCTCTTTCGAGTCCGTCAGAAATTTTGAGAATTCGAGTCATTTATTCACGAATAATTAGTTAGATTATGATTGAATTCCGTATTTTTCGACACTTCAAAGCTATACAGAAAGCATTCCTCTTTGAACTATGCTGCTCCTAGTTTCGATTAGTAATGCACTATGGAGTCTATTGTACTACGAAGAATTCTAACGTTCATTCAAAGTGCAAAGTCATATATCAAGTCCACCTGTGACATCGTTAAGTCGTCCTATTCTACTTAACGATCAAATCTCTTAATACTAGTCTAACTGAAGCACGTTATTAGAACGTTAATTAGAACACAACATCTAGTAATGGTGGAGAGAGAAGGAGGACAACTTCTGTAATTCTAGCTATTGAATACTTGTTACACATAGATACTGTGTGTTGTTTGTTAGTAATATCGAGTTTCTGGCAACTTCCGAGAATCGCCATCATGGATCACAGGATAGCTTTCTATCAATTCGGAATTCGTACGAGTCGAAGTGATTACTCTCTTAATCAATCATAATAATCGATTCTTGGAATGGCTGATATGTATCCGAAATTCTGCACATACGCTTATAAATTTAACTACGAATTATAATTTTGTAATTTAACTTATTACTTGGGAATTTGAAAGCTGCTTCGCATAACTACGCGACTGGTTTGCGAGAAAACATTTCGACTTATTTTTTTATACTTAACACGAATTCACATCGAAATTTTGCATCAAAATAGTAAAAAAAGATGCATGTTTATTATTATTATATTTATTTTTTATACTTAACACGAATTCACATCGAAATTTTGCATCAAAATAGTAAAAAAAAGATGCACGTTTATTATTATTATTATTTTTTTTTTGCTTATAGATCTGAGACTTCCTGATCCTGAATCTAAGTAGCCTTAAGCGAAAGAAGCAAATGGTTAATCTGATAATGTTATTTGTGTACACTGCTCTAACAGCTTATTCAGGCACCAGAGCGATTTTTCTCCCTTTCTCTTCTTTAAGGTTGAATATAAAATTTTTCAATTAATCCTACGTGGATTTATGACTCGCTTAAAAAAGTAATGCCAACTGTTTTATAAAAATGCATTAGAAATTCGCTTAAAATAATCTGATTTATCGTCTACTTTCACAGTTTGGTTACTTTAGGATAAAACCCAACATAATTACTGCTTATGAAAATATTTTAAAGTTCAAACGAAACGGTAAAAACAAACCGTCTTGTTGTGGAGAAGTTGTAGGAAAATCGCTTTGGCCAAGATTTAACTGGCAAAATAAAATAATTGAAGATGTTCCAGCATTGCTCATTAAGTTATTAGATACTGAGAGACAAGCATTTGTATCCTCGCAGTAAAAAAAAGAAAGGAACCTCGACCTATAACCCACAGAACTGCGGGACGAAGCGCGGATCTAGTGTCAGACCGACCTAGTTCGAGTGGCCTCCGACTAGAGAACAACGACCTGTTGTTAAGCAGGAAGTCTGTTTACTGCTCAAAAACTAGCTCGAGAGAAACTTTTTTGCATTCTACATCTTTCCTTCCTTCCAAGAGGTGACAATCACTTTTGTTTTATTCAAAAAAAGGCTGCGCATTCTTATACCGATGCTATTCTAAATACAGCATTCGTACGAACTTACTATACATTTTAAGTCCGCAGCAGCTGGAATATTTTGCAGGCATCATACAATACATCCAGAATAGTTAAAAAAATCCGGAAAATAATAACAGTGAAAAGTGAATATGTTCAAGTTTTTATTTTTATTAATTTTTTCAGAATTGTGCCTTAGTAAAATTATGACTCATAGTTCTATTACGTAACTCTTAATTTCATCGCAGCTTAAGGAAAAATGTACGGTAGAAGATATTTTAGATAAATTTATTGCTAGAATTGTAGAATATATAAAATATTTAATTGAAAAAAATATATATATTTTATATTTTGCTTGTTTATATTTCATCGTTGGAAGAACATTTGTTAATGATTATATTAATTAAAGTAGAATGAGCCAACTATAGTTATACAATACATTAATGTTTTTTATTGAAATAAAAACATTTGCTAATAATAATTAACGATACGGATGGTTAATATAGCTTGTTTTATATACGCGTTTAAAATGCTTTAAAACTCAGTTTGTCTTTACGTTCTTTCCTCAATTCTTACTTTTATCCAAGTAATATTTGTTTATTTTTCGTATACTTAATGTCAATTTTTAGAGCTTTATAAGCATTATTAAAAAGTAAACATTTTCCTTATTTTGTGCGAGAATCGCAGTTTACACATTCTTGAAAACAGAAAATCTTCTCGTAATTAATTTAATAATAATTTTTTTTAATGGCAAAAACAGCATATGTTTCAATACTGAAAAAAATCGATTTTTATATTTATTTATTTAGAGAATTTCTTAATAATTCGATAAATATTCGTGAAAGATAATCGTAATAAAATGTGTTAATTCGATGCGTATTTTACGATTTAGAACGATGTATTTATTAAGCACATAAATATCCTAAAATAAAATTTTTTAAAGTAATGAAAATATTTTATCTGCCAAAGTAAGAAGTTAAAATGCTGTATAGGAAAATCTTTTGACCCTGACTAATCCTTTTGTTTTGATATTTCTGCAGTGAAAGTAATGAAGAAGTGGAATTAACTCTACAAGGCAGTTAAATAAACAGAATACCGAACACAGAGAGAGAGAGAGAATAAAAAAAAAACAGTCCAGGATTCTTTCCGTAAAGATTTCCTTTGCTAAGCTTCCTATCTACATTCTTGTCCCGATTTTTCTGCTTTTTTATCAACCTAGTTTTTTGCACGTCTTTCAGCGACTTTTCTCCTTTAGCTTTTGCCTACCAGAAGTGTTATATGGAGTTAGCGAAAAAACTCACTTCAATTCAAATAGTGTTTACCTAAAGTTTGGACAAAAGTGGAGGCTACAGCTTCTCGCTCTTGAGAGGAAAATAAAAAAAAAATGGAACATTGCTAGCTCCATCTAACGGCATCCCGGGGAATCTCCATTTTTTTATTTTTTTAGTTTTTTTTTCGATTTCGCTTTCGATCTGACACTTTGATATATGTGCTGAATCTATGGGAAGTCATTCTACTTTATGGTCATTCCTTTCTCCAAAGAGCAGAAGGGACCGAAAGAAAGTTGCCAGCTTCAAAGTAAAGTAAACATTGTTGTATAAAATCTGGTCAGTAGAAAAGATTCAATACTTTCTGAAAGGAAGTAAACAAGTTTGAGAAAATATAGTCTTTCTATTCGGTAAAGTTTGATACCGATACGGATCTGTTGGTTGACTACAGTGATATGCGGAATATTTAGTTTAGGTTGGCAAAGAAACTAACGAAGAGGCAGTTATATCGCTCATGTAGCTGTAGTGGATTCTATAGTGGGGTGTCCACCACCGATCAATACAATGCAGTAAGAACATAACACATTGCCCGTATTGATTCCATTACATTGCCACGACCTGTCACAGGCTTGCAGGCGAAACCACCTTTGTCTCCCCAGACAAGAACCTTCTAGCTGCTTCTGACTGATCAGACCTCATTTCCCAGCTTTCTTGTTTTTTATTTCCACTTTGCTTTAAAACTGTTCATTAAAGTTTTATTAAATTATTACGTCCTAAATCAAATCTTAGTAGACGAAAAGTAAAAGCTATAAATCTATACTTTCGACGTTGCCTTTTATTAAGTAAAGCGCGAGGGAAAAAAGAGAGAAATGTCTATTAAATGACGTTTAATATTAAAAGACTGTTGCAAATTTTTCGAATTTTATCATCTGATGGCAAATGAGTTAAGCGTGAAGTTTAAGCATTCAAAAATTTGTTTAACATAAAACAGATTTCGGGGGCGGAGGTCATTATGTTTATACATAAACTGCTGTCGAAAATTTTACAGTTCAGAAGTTGGTGAATTAAAAAGTTAAGGGAAAAAAGTACCGAAACTATGCATTTGTTTCAAAAGATTTTAGTTTTAAATGCGAGATTTTCTCTGATTAACAAAATTAATCCTATTATCCTAAATCCAACTAAAGACTCGACGTTCACCAGAAGATTTACATTTTTATGCAAAATTATTAAATTCGAAATCATTCCGAAAGAGTGGTAGTAATAAAGTGAGACTTTAAAACTTTTATCCGATTTTCTTGAAGATTTTACTTTTAAAACTAATCCAAAAATTTTAATAAATACGCTCCAATAATAGTCGCCCATCTAAAAATCTAATATGCAGATTTTTAATCATCCAAGAATGGGGAATTATAAAAGTTGTGAGAGTAGGAAAAGTAGTGGAATATTATATATATATATAAATTCGTTTAGGCCTTACTAGTTACTTTTGGAATTCGAGAAAGTTAAATAATGATGATAAAAATTTCAATAGAAACTTTTATATGTTTTAGACCGGCTTTGATTCAACTGAATATATTTTTATACAAAATTCGATTCTCTGTGCAGTTAAAAGCTTTCGAGCTTCTACAAAAGAAGTCGTGAAATATGTATGGTGCATGACGTGTAAGCGTTTGCTGTTATAAAAATAAATAATTAAGTTAAATTAAACCAAGCATAAATTATATTTCGATAATGTTATCGTCGAGCTTGAGTAATTCGATATAACTCTCGCGAAACTTTTTTAATTCGCAGAAAATCGTTTGCTATGTATCGAACATGTTTTTTTCGTGTTTAAATATAAGAAACTTGTATGTATTCTATGTTCTATAATTATTTTACAGTACGTAACTACGTTGAATGTCTTGTTTTTACGGATATAAACTGGAGCTGCAGACAAGTTACACGTCAATAAGTATTGTCGGTTTGATTTTGAACTGGTAAAACGTTGTTTATAAATAACAGCGTAATCGCCTTTAGTTCTCTAACGAATGAATGGCATTAAAAATTATAAATTCTGATTAAAGAGCCGCAGCTTCACAGAGTGTGATTAATTCTGCTTTACTTAATTTTTTAGGTTTACGGTTGTCATTCATTGATTCTACGATTTAGTACAGTATTTATTCAAATAAACAGCGCACAAAATTACAACAATAACAACAAACAGCGCTCTTTATTAATGTTATTTATTTTATTAAAGTTTTCGTTTATATTATGATATAAAATTAGCATATATGGTAAATTGGTTTTAGAAGGCACAAAAACTTACGGCGGAAAAATAATCGCTGCGCTGCTTATTTGCATAAATACTGGATTCTACGCGAATGTGTTACGATATAAATTCTTCAATAGTTCATTATTTTAATAATTAAATCGTAACTATGTCGTTGCACGAAAATTTCTGCCGAACAAATGCTATAGCAATGTTATTGTTTTTGAAGACCACCAAGTCTGTTTCGCATCTTCCCAAAGGGAAGAAAGACCCCCTTAATTAAAGGGAACCATTGACAGTTAGCCGCAAACAGCTTCCAATTGCCATCTTAAGAGTCGAACGAATACATTAAGACAAATGTTTTCGGTTGTTTTATGCCCTTTAGAACAATTTTGATTATTTTATGTGACCAAATGTTATACATAACAGCACGAAAACCGTTAACAAAAATGCAATAGTTGCAATAGACTCGTGGTTAAAGGTAGTAAAAACTTCATCTACTGCAGTTATGGCTTTTAATTTCCGTTATTAAAGACCTATTAACAAATATTTATAGAGTCGATAGTTTATTGATTGCCTCGGGTGTTTATATTCTATATATATATATTACCATTCAAATAACAGTTCTATTTACACGTGTTTATTTAACTAGGAATGCAATTATTTATCTGTCGTTATGCGATGTTTAATAATTCTCGACTTTCAGCATTAATTTTATTGTTGTGTTTACCTTCCAGATTGTCGCTTTCTCATTATAATAACTGTATACTTAATCGAATAATTTCACAAAATAAAAATTATTTATGAACTCGATTCGGATATAAACATCGGTAGAGTCTTAATTCGGTTTGGGAAATGAATATTCTCTTTAGAATTGAAAGATAAAATTGGATAAATCGTATTCGGCTTATATTATCATATTAATAAGAGAACAGTTCGGGTGTCCATCTATATAACAATCTCGTGATGTTTTCGCTAAAAATCTCCGAGTTTTCTCTTAAGAATTATGCCAATGTAGATGATATCTGTGCAGTGTAACAGTTTGAGGAACGTGACGTTTAATTGTTGTTCGAGTAGAGGAAAAGGAAAAATATTCACCTGTACATTTAAAGATCTAGATATATATATCGATTGCTTTGTCTCAACGACTGCTTTTTTCGCTCCCCTTATCCCCCCATTCCGTTTTGGAAGCCATTGAAATTCACTTTCTTTTTTAGACACCTTGCTATTTGTTTATTCCTTCCCCCGTTTGCCGAGCGGGTTGGGTGATTCAATCTTTCTTCTCTCGTTCTGAACCGGAGAGTTTGTGTAAATAAACTTAGGGGCACGTTTTTTTCCGATAGGCTAGAAATTGCATTTTGGATCGTGGGGTGGATGGGGAAAGAACGTCACGCTCTCTCTCTTCTCACGCACCACTCGTGAAATATTCAGGTTGACGTGTGACTTGGCTACACGGAAAGGAACCGTTTTGGGCTTTGAAGTCGACTTTATTTTACTGAAGGAGTGACACACAGGTTTTTCTTTACCAGGACGTGTCGGGAATCTAAGAAACTAAGAAATTTGCTTAGAAAAATTTATCGGAAAATTTAATTTTTTCAAAAAAATTCTAAACGAAATTACGTCTTCTTCGCCAACAGTTCAGAAAGCGTTTAAAAAAATGCGTGATGGTACTTAAACAGTGACACTAATTATCTAGAGAAAAATAGCAATAAAATTCAATATCTCGTAGATTATGAGATTCTATTCTATTTAATCTATTGATAAATGTTTAAGTTTTAAAATATTAAATTTATATTTTATAATATAATGCAGATTAAATCAAACAGAAATGTTTCAGAAAACTTGACGTACAGAACATTCAGTTCCTGCTTGTAAAAATTGTTGGTTGTGAAGGGATTTATTTATGGGAACTTACCATAACCAGCAATAAAATTGCATAATTTACTTTTTTATAAATGCCATATACTTCAGATTCACCGTCACATTCTCCAGAACTGCATATTTTACGTAATATAGGTCTCTACATAGCAACGAAAGTCCGATTTTTAATTTTTAATCAAAGGATGTTACCTATAAAATCGTGAAAAAATTGAAGACGTTATTCTAATTTTATAATTATTGATATTTTAAACGAATTATTTCAGATAATGTTATGCAGTGTAGAAAAGATAATTACTTAATGTTCTTCGTATTTTTCGACAAGTTTAAAAAAATTCAGATGTCAGAAGTAAGTTTATTGTGAAGTATTGCGTAAAAATAAAAAAAAGGTAAATTAAAAACGATCAAATTCGCTTATCTAATTCTGTAACATACATTAAACTGATTTCCGAGCTGTCAAGAGTTGAATTATAGATCCGAATAGAATATCATAAATGTCATACATTAATGCTGAAATATTAACAAGTTACATGCATTTAAAGAGTGTCTTTACATATAACTTAAATAAAGAGTTATGTTTCTAAGAAATTCAGAAAAAAGGAAAAAATGCATACGTAAAAAAAACTGTTTTATTGTCCGCAATAAAAATTTCCAAAAGTAGACTAGTTGATTCACATTCATCTTGCAAAATCCAATCTGACCGGACCTTACTTCTACCTGTTTAAAGGAGAATCCGAAGATAAATTTATGGAAAGAAGGCATTTCAAGGGAAAGACGTATGTGACAATAGAAGGACTGTGAGTTTGACAAATGACAAATGGACATATTTTTCTAGGCAGTGATTTTATATCTAACGGAGTTGTGTAACGACAGGATGCGGGAAATAATGAGAAGCTGGCATGAAAAAAAGTACAAAGGACAGGAAAAGGTTTATAGTCGATTATTTTAAAGGCATTCGTGTCTTCGGATGAAATTCTTGTTAAGTTTAATCTATACATATGTTCTGGAATTCTTCTTTTAGGCTAAAACAAGTCGAATCTCAGAAGAGAATACTTCTTTTTTATTATACGATAAATTTTTTTAGCACACAAAGAATTTGTTTTTTTTAAAAATCGTGGAATAATGTTTTGGACAAAATTTAATATAATTTAATTTTTTTAAACCATTAAAAATAAATAAATATTTGCATTAATAGCGTAAACCAGGTCCATAAACTGTCAGGTATGTTCGATTAGAAAGCGTGAAAAGTTTGGTTCGTTTTTATGATAAAAGATTTTATTTTTCGTTTCATGAATATCAAAAATAAATAACTAATTATATATTTAAAAAGATTATTGTTGTAACTTTAAGAAAACATTAAAATGTAATCATATGTGCGCATCATTTAACGAGTAATCATGAATCGATAGAATGATATAAGCTGATCAAAAGAAACCGAAAACATTTCTAAAATTTAAAAAATTTATATAGCGCATAATTATGAGGTTAAACGTCGCGTAGAGAATGATATTGTTAAGAGCTAAAAAGAAAAAAATCTCATGATTCGAATGGTATCCGAAGCATGGCATGGCTTTTAGTTGAAATGATTGAAAACTTGAAAGCATCGATGTTTAAAATAGGTAGAATGTCGTATCACAGTCACTTCCTACTCGAAATTTAATCTGGAATCGAATATTTTCAATTAAAGTTTTTGTTTATAATATCTAAAGACTTTACCAGAAAACCAAAATATCGATTTTCCGGAAAAGTTTCTTAAGTTTTTAAAATGTTTAGAAAGTAAAGTTTTTAAACGGAAATTTCGAAATTAAAGGCGATAAAACAAACTGCGATGTCAAAGTTAAAAGGTATAAATGCGAGCACCTTGCAAACGGAATCGATGACGTTAGTAGAATATCGATTGGGACGTATCTGCGCTGTCCGAAAAGGGGAGTTGGTCGCAGTCCAGACAGTCCACGACCACACCTACTAGTTGGAGTATTGATCAGAACCGAGTAACATCACCTTACTGTTTCATTCGGCGTCTTTAATTTATATCTACTCAAGCAAACCGTTCATGACAACACGATATTTGGCGTGAATACTTCGAACAAAATTTCAACGAAATGCATAACTATAAAATAAAAACATAGAGTCAACACATGGTTCCATCTGAATGTATGTGTATGTGCGCGTTAAATATAATGGAGTGCATTGAACGACATTAATCAGAAAGGAATTTGAACCTATCATTTAGAATTCGTGGTATCTGTAGCATATCGCTGTACTAGAAAGGCAATATTCATAAATCTCTCTCGCCTCGTATTTGTTTATTGCATTTGACACGACTGATCTTTGGGATGTAGAATATAGGTGGTTCCAACCATTGTAATTCTACCGGTAAATCGTCTAAAATTTCCTTTTATAATATTATAAACAAGCTTTATTAAATAAACAAACGTAGTTCGACCTTTAAAGAAAAGTAGGGAGGAAATTCGAAATATTAAAAAAAAACTTCTGCAATGGAAACCTGGCATGCAAACAACTTCCAATCTATCTACCAATCACCATCAACATCCGGACACAAATATGCAAATATGGGACACCAGGTGGTCTTGGCATCGCCGTGTTTGCATTGCCCGGAAGAGGGGAGAGGGTTATCTTGTTTGTTTTCCCCTCCATGTCTTGGGCACATGGGCACATGTTACCCTTGGCAACGCTACAGTTGACGTGACCGAGTTTCCTCGTACCATCTTACAGTATATAGTCTCTCTCTGTCTCTCTTGGATACGGAGTCCTAGTCACGTATCCTCTTTAATATCCGAATATCGATTACTATTTTTCATTCTTTCCGTTTCTTTTTTTCCGTTTGCTTCACATGCTAAACGACTGTGTCATTTCTTCTTCAATTGCCTCCTGGTTTATTTCTGAATTGATTGAAAGCGAACTAGAAAGACTGTTCAGGTGAGTCGGATACGCACTGTTCTTACCTAACAGTCTTTTCCACCGGTTTTCTCATCCGATAATGGATTATAAAAACACAAATTTCCACAATAATAAAAAAAATATCCGAAAGTATATTTAATCTTATCGTACTTAACTTTATAAAATAATAATAAAAAAAGTTTATGTCGCTTTTATGCATCGTTAAAAAATGTGTATAATATATGTTTATAAATCATAATTTATGCGTTAGACGAAAAGGAAAGTTTCGTAAGCGATAAATCTTAGTTTCAATTCGAGAAAATTTTTAATTACCGTAGAACATCGATAATTAGTCAAACGAAATCGATTTTTGCCAGATTTCGGGTTATGCAAACTTACGCAGCTACGAGACTTATGTCGCCATAGATTCATTAATAAAATAATTAAACTTTATTATAAAAATGCATAAATAATCTTAAATATATGCATAAAACTGCATTCGCTATGATTGAATAATGATAGCAGAGATACAAGCGAAGGTATAAATTTAGTTGAATTCCAGTATTGATTATAGAATAAAAATTTAAAAACTACCGAGTTAATTATCAATATGGTTATTTTTTACCAAAAAATTTTTAACGATTATAATATTTTTCATGATTGAGAGTTACAAATATTGCATATACTATAGAAATTTTAAATTTCGAACGTCGCCATCTAATAAGAGTACGTGTAGACGTCAAAATTAGTACTGATATCCATTAAATAAAACGAAATAGCATTCTAAAATTTGAATTTTCTTCAATATTTTGTCCTCGAGATATTTTACGAACATCCCGAGTGACATACAAGCAGGATAATAATTACATAAGGACATTTTTATAAAATACATCCGATATTCTTTCAAATGATTATAATTTCGTTCGCATATAACAAATATTCTAGAAATGTCGGCCCTTTAATATGTTTTAGACGTCCGCCAATTTGAAACGAGATTATTTAGCATCCGCGAAAATAATACGAATGCATCTTGCGTAATAAGGAACGATACTGTAAAAAATCTGAATGCCCAGCCATGTTTGATTCTCGAGATATCTGGTGGGCGAACAAACGAACTAAGTGAATACAAAATGTCAATTTTTTAATGCAAAAAAAAAGGCTTAAAAACGCTAAAGAACGCTCTTATTAAATTAAATTTTATTTCAGATTTTTTTTGCTTCCCTTGCGCAAAAATGTAATATCTTTCTTGCTAATAGCATAATTTAATTTATAAAATATGACATAATATCACTTTATTGCTTTTTCGTTATATCTTTCAACAAATTTTTTTTTTAGAAAAATATTATTAGTTTTTAAAAGTTTCAATTTATAAATTAAATTTTTCATGCAAGAAATAACTTTTTTTATTATTATTAATTTTTTACACTTTGGTAATCTTTCCACCTCGACAAGAAGCAATATTATAAAATATATTCTCATATACATATTCAAAGCTTTTCATAATGTTTCATTTAAAGTGACGAAGCCAGTTAAGTGAGTTTTATTGAGTTTTCTGTCCTCGATCACGTTTTTGTATCTCTTCTCCCAACATGTATTTTTCGATTTTAGTTCTGAAAAAGTTTTTCTAATATTAAAAAGGAAGGAAAAAAAATCGAAAAATAACCGGTATTATTAACATATTCATAAATATCTCGATGATTACGTCTTTTCATTTCTGTTTAACTCAACGTCAACATGGTAAAAAGGAAAAAAAAAATGTTATCTAATACGAAAAAATAAAGATTTTGATGAATTCCGGTAAAGAAAATATATTTTAATAATTTTATAGTTATTTCGACATCCGAAACGTGATAAAATTGAATTATTTTCTAAGAGCAAACGAGGCAAAAGTGTAATATATTATATATACTTAAGATTGTCGAGGGATTGAAGATTTTCGGAATGTTCATCAGATTTTCGCAAAAGTTTAGTTAGTCTGTTTCGTCTTACTTTCTCGTTATAATGTAAGAGAGGGGAGAGAGGTGATACACTTTTAGTGACGTCATCAGTAATTGAAACTACAGATCACGTGAAGGGCAGATCATTAAGCGAAGAGGATCGATTGGTTGCCCACATCGAGCCTAGTGCAGTGAAGCATGCCATAACAGGCTGTCAGCACCAGGAAAAACTTCGGCCTGTTCCTTTCTCCTTACATCTCTTCTCTTTCTGGTATGCTGGTACTGGAAACTGACTGGGTAGTTGCACGTGGCTCTACTTCACTCTACATGGTGCTGATTTTTTTGTATTTTGTCGAGTTTTTTTCCACTTTCAAGAAAGACTATTTCGATTTGTTGTGGCTGTTTTTCCCCTTTTTTACGTACGGGTAAAGGAAGTGGTGTTTTATGATTAAAAACTAATAACGTCCTTTTTAAAATAAGAATAAAAAAAAACCAAACTTTTAATTGAATCTTATGCATATATATATATATTTTAATTTGAAAGTTAATGCCATTAAATTAGCAAAAGAATTTAAAAATAACCATAACCAGTTCGTCGATGAAACATCTCTAGAACCAAACTTTGTAATCAAACCAAATTTCGAGGATCATTCTTTATTATCCAAGATAGAATGCGTGTTAATTTTGAAGATCCTAGATGGTGGAGGTGATGACAAAATTGTGGCCGTCGATATTTCGGATATTTGTCTGGTATAAATGACATTATAATCATCAAAAAGGATTTTAGAATGTCTTTCTTTGCGTGTCTCCATCAAACTGTCTGCGAAACATCTCAAATTTAAATTTAAGATGTTTATTTTATTTTATCCAACGTATACCACTACAAATATTGAAGTTTCCACGTGATCTCTTTACAAGATGGCAGCCTTTCGAATACAGTATATCTTTTTAAGTTGTTTATTAGAATATTTAAAAACTATATCTCGCTTATGACGGCTTTTTGAAGCGGTATTTAAATTTTCAATTCTATTTTTGACAGTTTAGTTTCAAAATTTTTCTGTAAGAGCAAGTTTAACTCGCTTTAAAACAACTTATAAAATTTTAATCCCGTTTAATTTTTTATTCGGATTAATATTCTATTTCTTTGGACAATACTTCTTAAGATTAATTTTAATAAATTGGAAAGCAAAAATATAAGCATCTCGTCAAAGCTCAATCGATAAAGAATCGACTGGTATTAAATTTTAACGAATAAAAATTGGTAAAAGTTGAAATTTCATTACGCAATATTAATTAAATAATTAATGTTCTTCGGTTCTGTTCTGATTGAAATTTTGATTGGTCTATATTAAATTAATTAATAGAGAGAGATTAAAACAGTTAATAATCATTATTTAAACATTAAACTTTTAATTAAAGGATGTCTACACTTATTAAATCTATATATGTAATTTTAATTATAAATTTTAATAAATAAATGCATCGACTTCGATTATCTGAGCGCCGTTGATTGTCAATCCGAATTTTCTTTTTAAAAAAAATTGTCTTATAAAAAATTTCGAGTTAAGTTGCATATATAGTTTGATCTTAAACAAATTCATAGATGGAAAAATTTATTCAGTTTTTCTTCAGATTCAAAGATTATTATAAAATTTTAATCCTAAATTTATAAATATAAAATATTTTTTCTCTTGATCAACACTTTTTATTTTTTGGTATTGACTCTTATTATTATTTAAAAAAATAAAACATCCATACATTAAATTAATAAAGTATTTCTAAGAATTTTATTTTTTTAAAAGAGTTTTTAAACTTTCTGAAGAGATTTAAATATAAAAAAAGATGAAAATGCACAGAGAAGAAACTAAGATTATTTAAATGTGTAACCCTTTGATATATTGTACTGCATTATTTTTGAGAAATGCAAAATCGCCAAAGGCCAACTTGCAATGAAACGATGAATATTCTTCTAAAGTTCGATGTAAAATAATTTAAAAGTCGGAATTTAAACTTAAGAGTTGCAGGCTAGCAGCGCTCCGCTGTTACATCACGTAAAAGATTTTTTTTTATAATAAGAGAATTTTAAGTGAAATTGTCTTCTTCATATCGTCGTTCTTCTATGTTGAAAGATTAATAATATTTTTTCTCGCTGTTTCTTGGGTTAAATTCTAGATCGACAGAAAAACGCAATTAATTATGCTACGCATTATATTACACAACTGTAGCTTATTGCATATAAAGTTAAACAGAAATGACGAAAAACTATTTTTATATTCCCGCCATTTTGTTTCAAAATGGCGAGAGTAGCCTATAAAAAATTAGCAATCCTCCATTTTGAAATGGATTTGCTGTTTGTTTCAAAATGGTGAACTAATGATTTGTTCATGACTGATTGTCATTTCTTTTTAGAATGTACTATGCTGCGTGCTGAAGCTATGGCTTACTAGGTGGAGGATCTGATTTCAAATCCGGGCCCCACACCTCCAGTTTTTCAGGAAGGTTGAAGCCCATCCGATCGACCCCATGGTGGGTGTTGGCCAGCCTGTGATGGGCTGTATAAGTGGCAACCGCTAGACAAAGAATATCCCATGAGGATATGGCGGCTTAACCAAACTAACCTAACTTTAGAATGTACTATTAAAAACCTGTCCAGAAATGTAGAAAAATAATCAATCCTTTTTTATATGTTTAAAAAGAAATTAAATTACAGAGACTTATTTTTAAAATCACTTTTAAATATTGATAAGTTGCAATTCTAAGCTTATACGAAGGGAAAAATAAATATTGATTATTAATGCTATAATTTACACACATAAATAATAGATTTGTATATTTTCTTACCGTATAAATATTTATAAACCGGAAATATTTTTGATATATCCCAAATTAATTTATAAACTTTGGATTTTTAGCAAAAGTTGAGATAATTACTACTAGTTACATCTACTTAGGTGATAATTATGTTTTGACTGTTAGTTAATTTCATATTTTCTTCATTTCATTTTACTCAATTCTTTGTTAAAATATTAAGAAGATTAAAATTATGACTCCTCACGCATTCATTCTTAATATGAACAATTCAGGTTATGACTCAAAAGGTACGCATCTTAATGGTAATTAAACAGTTTGTATCTGTAAATAACTGAAAGGTCTCCGTATAAAAATAGCGTAATTATGATTTAAGAAGGACAATGCGAAATAGAAAGTTAAAGTTAAATTAATCTTTACATGTAGTAAGTTGAAAATTGCGAAGAAAAACAAAATTGAAGCGTTGTGGTGAAGATCCGAAGCAATTGACTTCATGCATTTTCTATCGGCGTTAAGAAGAGTGGAGTGAGGTTGCACAATCTTCCTTTCCTTTCGACCGAACTGTGTAAACAGACTTGCGAGATTATTTCGACGGTTAAGTTATCCAGTTTGGTGCTTTTCTCATTACATCGTCTTTCACAGAAATCTGCAAGGTGCGCGCTTCCGCATTATCGTTCGCCTCCGAATACAATAGGAAGGTATTTATAAGGAGGCTATGTCAATGTTTACCTGGTATGTATAAAGAAGGTAAAAATGCCCAAGGCATCGTTGACGCTAGTTATCACATAATAACACAACTGTCTGTAATAATACTTTAACGTAATTAGATTAAGGTAGGAGAACAAATAATGTGGCCATGTTGATTCAGCGGCTCTTTCTTGTCCTTATGGAAATTCCATCTGGTTACTCTTGCGAAATCCTCGGTTTTTATCTCTTCTCGAGCCTTCGGGCTTATATCCTCTTATTAATGTGTCGCCTGTAACGTCGACAGAATTAAATTAACAACGAAACTTTATGTAATACACGTTAAGGTCATCCAAGAAAGTAAATACGATCTCGTTTCTACATATACTAACACACATATAGGATGATCGAAAGCCGAAAAAACTAATTTTTCGTAATATTATATTCTTTTTATAGAATCGAACAGAAAAATATGGCTTCAGTCTACATTTTTTAATCAATCGTTAACTAATACAGAATATTTAAGGTTGTATGTTGCGATGCATCTGAAAAATTCTAAACTTTGTACAGTTATTTAAAAGATAACGGAAGCGGTTTATTTTTCTGCGCAACAAAAACTGTAACTAGTTAGAGTCTGTCGAGCGATCGTTAAGTTTTATGTGTCAGTTTTATTAAAGAAGTTGCAGAAAAAACAAATTCGCCACTTCTCTCGCACGTTTGCCATTTTGGAATAGTCGAAAATTGCATAATCTCCCTATTGACTTTCATAACAATCTATCAATTGGTTAGAAAATTATTAGGAGACAGACAACAACGTGACGATAAGGAAAGCTTGGTTTTCCTTAAAGAAAAAGGAAAGCCAGACAGACTTTCATCTAATATACAAACAATATTTTTAAGTTTAAAAATTTAATAACTTAATTTTGGTTTTTTCTAATTTTGAATTTTTATATTAATGCTCTTGTGATTTTTATCTGATAATTTATTCATGAAAATTAATTTTTTAGCAGAATAATTTATTGTTCTATATTTATATCATTAATAAATTTACGATCTTCTATACGAATGCTATAAGTTTTTAAAAACGAAGTTCTCTTTGGTATTGATTTATTAAAAAGTGAAGTATATGTTTTTTATAAATTCTAGACTTAGAATATAAAGAATATTTTTTATCGTTTATCCGTAATATAACTTTTACCAGGAAGATTGAATTTGTAAAAAGCAGGATTGGCTCAGCTTATTAATTTAAGTTCAGCAGCGACAGTGTGTAAGAGAAAAACATCTTACTACAATGAATTTATAAATCTAAATAAAAATAAAATAGTAACTTTTTTCTTCTTCTCGCTGACGAGTGCTTTCTCTAATATCTAATCCCGGATCAATATTCCAACCCATAAGCCCACGCATTAGCCATTAGAGACATAGAATGACTTATTTATAATTGTGATGCGGGTACATCTTATGGCTTATAAACATCATCAAACATTGATTGATATGAAGTCGGCTGTCAATTCCACTTGATCTCTTAACTTCCATATAAACAGTAATGGCATTGACGATAGTTGTTGCTCAAAATTAACTGCACTCGGCTTCGATGGAAAGAAAAAGTTGCCATTATTAAAGCCAATTTTGCCAGCTTTATAATGTAAAGCATAGCTTAAAAATGTCGAGTTAACTGCGAGAAAATAAGTTATTCTTTCGTACTAAAATTAAAATTATCTCATTTTCGGGTGTATATATAACGATTATAATTAGAAAAGGTGCGAAGTTCTACTTATCAGAAATTTGTTAACGATTCTCGGAAATTAAGTAGGGGATTTGAAAAATACTACGCATGGTATTTAAAGTTAACATCGCTATCCGCCTATTTGAAGTATCTGGTATAAAGCTGTCCTTGCCTGGGATAAATCAGTCATGGCATGCTTAACGACCGCCTTTTACTTTTTTCAATTTTTTAGAATTGGAGTTTAATGCAAATTTGAAAAGGTCTTTGCTTCGCTTTAGAATGCACGAATGCATATAACTATGGCAGACCATACGGATCTCTCTTATGGATAAATTCAAGGACTCTTCGATCGATTAACATTGAGATAGTTCTGGAATTAGCCGAGCATTTCTTTCAATTGAAAGTTACTGCTCAACCATACCGAACCTGATATTTATTATAAGTCATTTGTCTGAGATTTGTTAGTGAAACAGAAACAAAGTAACTCTAAAATCTACTGCAGTTTTCAAATCCTTTAGAATTGCTAAATAACTTGATTTCCGTTAATTCTTTTACGCAAATCAATATTGATCGAATTATTTAATGTTTTCGTGGATTGCAAACGAATATTATTAATAGATAATTTAATATATAGAGAAGCCATAATAATGTATAGATACCTATTTATAGTTTTATCAGACATTCACTCGCTTCTAATTGCACCGCAGGAGTGAATCTCTAGTGGTAGCCATTATTACATAGAATCTATTAGTATCCAATCTGCTTAATGTGTGTGGAGGATGATCTAGCGCTGATTTTTGATACGATTTTTTTAACAACCATGTGTGTGTTAAAGACATTCAAATTTCGTATCTAAGAATTATTCTTAGATGTCGAAATTTTGAAGAAAAGAAGCCAATTCTTGATAATAACTGGGAACTTAACCGATTTCTCATAAACGTCGCTTGATTTGTATATCACTTAAAACTGTTTAAACTTAAAATTCTTTACAATCACTCAGAAAGTTATCAGATTAAAACTGTTTAATTTTCTTCTCTAACTTTGCTTCATGATATAGGAAAAAATTATTTAAAGTTATATTTTTCTATAATTCTTTTTAATTTAACTTTGCCAAAGTCTAGGATTATATTTTGGAATGGGAAGGCCTTCCGAGTTGCAATTGCTTTAAACTATATTTTAGTATTAAATATCCCGATTTAGAAAAGATTAAATTAAACTTTTTGAGAAAGAAAATTGTTAACAGTTTGGATTATTCCTTTCTATATAATAAACAATACTTAAAAACTCTACAGTTGCAAATAAGATATATTCAGATTTATTCATGCAATAATTTGCATGAAGTTAAAGGCTCAAACTCACTTATTTGCATAGAGAGTATTCCATTTCTAATGTCTTTCTGGAAATATTTTTTTAATAATTTTGTCAAAGTGATTGAATAAAACTCAACAAATTTTGGTCATCTCAAATAACAGTTCTTTCACTTTCTGCAGATATGATGTGACAGACTTTTAAAGTGACTTCTTGACCATCTAAATCTTTCAAGAAATTAGTTAGAAAAGAGTTTAAAATATATTAAAATTATAATAAGTAAATAGCTGGAAAATATATTAAATTGCTTTAAATTTATTTACTTTTATCAGCACCAAAATATCGTGTAAACAAAATAAAAAATATAAACCAGAATCTGCATTTAAAGTGATTCATAGCTATAAGTTGTTGCGAAGAAATGTGTGTAGAAACAGTAGTAGAAGATAAGGGTACAAAACTCTTCAAATTTTTAATGGAATAAGAACGGGGAATGTGAATAAAATTCTCAATCTGTTAGGGAAACCATCAGTTTGCTCCTCACGCCATGCTCCAGAATATTTTTATTCATATTTGTTTTTATCTCCGAATATATCTACAGTACAAGGAAAAAAATTCTCACCACAAATGGAACAAACAAAACTTTAGCGCACACGCATGACGCTGCTTTTCTGCAACAAAACTCTTGTCGATAAATTCTGATCTCCATGCGAAAAAAAAATATATATAAAAATATCGATAACTTCGTTCGTTTACTATGTTTATTGATGAGTTTACACTTAAAAATATCTTTAAAGGTTTTACTTTTCTAAAAATATATATAATGAAAAATATCCTATCCGTATCCTTCCATTGTTTATCGAGTTAGATCGATATGGTGGAAATTTTATGATTATGATGATTTATTTTTGATTAGGAATTATTTTTAAATTATGAAAGACCAAATTTAATTTTAGTAAGTTTTGGATATTTTAACAAATTTTTATGACAGAATTGATAATGAAATTAACCTTTATTTGATGAGAGACTAACTCCATTATCAATATCGTCCGTTGTTTTCTGGATATGAGAACACTGAAAGATGCCTTTACTCCTTCAGAGGATTTTTTGGTCGTCGTCTAATTAATCCGAATCGGATTAAGTGTCGACTTTTCTAAATCGATTTTCTAGACAAACAATATCTCTTTTTTTATTTTTTCCTCTCTCTCTCTCTCTCATTCTTCTTGACTTCAGAATGTCTGTTTTTAAAGCATTTCAATATTTTTAAACGAGAATTTTAATGACAGATTTTTTTTAAAATTAATTTAATGGAAGGAAATCGGTTAAATGTCGTTTAATCCTGTTTTATTTTTGTAATAACTCGCATAAAAAGAGCTAAGATAAAAAAGGTGATTTTTAAGCGTTTACAAGATTCGAACAAAACTTATTTCAGAATTAGTCGCGCCAGTATCGGTTCACAATCCTAGAACTATTAGGTGAAGTGTGGCATTGTGTTAACTCAGCGTGTCCCTCTGAACGGCTCTGGCGTGCAACTATTTACCTTCTACCGAAGCTAATAATGGGGGTGTGGCAGAGCAGGCATTGTAGACCATAGTAGCGGAACGGTCCATAGTATAGGCCGAGTACCGATATCCCTAATTAGACTGTAATTACAGATTGCTGTTGGTTCGACACACACAACTGCACTTTATATCTATGCTCACTCCATAATTCTCCCCCATATATTCGAATACATAAAAATACGCGTCATTTATAACGTATTTCATATTTTTGTTTTTGGTTATCGAACAATATTTTTTTCTTTCTTCTTCTAACCTTTTTTTTCTAGTGATCTAAATTATTCTCGGTTAAAAAATATTCCAGGAGTCGCATGTGGGCGTTAACTATAGCTCTTACCTTCACTTTACGCTTCCGAGCACACAATAAACGTTTCCTGTTCGAGTTAGCGACGGCAAAAGTAGGCTATTTCAAGTAGCGATTAAGTAAATAGCCGTGCGGTGCGATACGTGCAATAGGCCATTATTCGCGGTTAGACAATGCGAACAAAATTGACAACAAACAGTCCACGGGCAGGCATAAGTAGACGATGTTAAGAATAAACTGCTCAGTCCATTTGACAAAGGACGAGTGTTCTTTCTCGTGTATGCATATCGCTATAAGCGCGCTATGCTTCGAATATAGCCCCAACTATATTCGAAGCATAGAAGACCTACCACACAGTTGACAATTCTTACACTTACTTAACTCGAACTATTCTTTCTGGAAAGGTCAAAATTGATTAAATAATTGTTTCCATCATCTAGATGCATCACCAACTCGAATATCGATTCGACTAACGCAAAAAAAAGCGTTACAGCAATCGACTTGTCTGTCTCACCAACCTCGATGCGCAATGAATGTCTGGAGTTTTTCAGCTTAAAATTATTTTTAATCCACAAATACGCATTCTACAACGACACATAATTTTATTTAAAAATTACGTTAATAAATTAAAGAAGGTTTAGATGTTTCCACTTTAGAAGACATAATTTAACCAAAGAACGATATAGTTAATTGTTTAACTTTTCTATAATTCCGACATTGCTTTTCAAAAAATTATATTCTGTTTCTCTTCCAGACCCAATTACTATATCAATCCTGGAAAAGTCCCCAAGGACAAGTTTTAAAATAGGTAAGTTCTCATGTCGTTCATTTACTGCGCAGAGAGTGAGCGGAGAAATTATTCAAAGGCAGAGAAATCATGTTAATAATAACTGACTGGACTTTCACACTCTTAAATATTTCATAGCAGATGCCGATAGAGAATAAGGAAAGCCTTCAATATTTGATTTTTCATCAAATAACTTATAATTAATAATCACTCGATTTATTCGATTTGAATTTTTTTTCTTCTCCGATTTTTTCCTTTTCAGACAGCTTTAATAGCCTCGGGTGTCTTATGAAATATTAAAATGTCTTATTTATCGTCGGTGAAAATAAATATTATTCGATATTTATTATGTTTAATAGCGATATTCGACTTAAATTAATTTTAAATATCGAATAATAGACTGGCGTCGAGATATTATAAACTTTTATGGTATTAATATTGAATAAAAGACTGTTAGAACGTATGTAAAATCATCTTTCTCCATTATTTTATAATTTTAATACATTTTTGTTGACTCTGTTATTACTGTAATAGCCAGAAATACTCGAACATTACTAAGATATCGGATAAATGACTTGGGTTATTAATAGTCTGTATTATAATTAAGCGTGACAATATTTTATTATTTAGTCGTATGTTCTACAATTAGGTAATAAAATATTCGTTGATAATGAGTGATAATAGGTCTAAATAATTAGGAAATATAATAATTTAAGAATCTCAAAGTTAAATAAATTAGTAATTCTAGTAGAATATGACACTTAAAATATTGATTTGTTCGGGAGGCCAGTGTATCGAGAATTGTAAATTGACTTTAATGGAAGTAGACGAATCAATCTTTTAATCTGTTTACATAGGTTAAAAATACGAAAGAAAAAAATGTTAAAAGTTCTAAATTAAAGAGTAAAGAACGACATCTCTTGATGGTTTCAGATTTAACAATATTAATAATGAGAGATAAGTTTGTTTGCGAGTGGTGTTCAGGGATGTTCGGAGCAAATCCAATGCAAGAAATTTATTAATGTAGTAGTTTCCGTTGACTTAGTGAATTGGAAGCTCAATTTACCAGCGTTCTATAATAGAATAGTGGATAAGTAGCATGGATTCAATAGATTATATAGCTTACTTCGGCATTTTCGTGGAATAACCAGTACAGTTATTGGGAGTTAATCCCCAAAACCGAGGTATTTGAACTGATAAAAGAAGAGCGAGAGGAAAAATGGAAGAGTTGATCTCTGGAGGCCTCTTTTGGAAATATCGATCTCTGGAGGAAAAATCAAGGAAGAATGGATCAGAATAGAGAAAGGATAAGTGTCGGATTTGAATTCTAAAGTGGAAGCAACGAAAGAAATGAAAAAGTTTCAGATGGTATGAGTGAGCACAGACTTTATTTATTGCTTTGAAGAGGAAAAAGGACGTGGTATGAACGTCTGAATGGGATGTGGCCTGGCGAAAGAGGAAGTGAGAGCAGCTATAAACTACATTCTGTTGTTCATGCGGGTTCAATAATTGGTTGCGCTTTACATTGCGCCGATTTGAAACTGTCCATTGTGTTATATCACTTCAATCTAGTTAAATGCCCATAACACGAATTTGGGATCCCTGCTATTGTGAGGTATAAATGGGAATGACAATCAAGCCCTAGATTCCTCTGAAATCGAGAAAAGGGATAAGTTTGATTTGATCACTCGTGCCAACATATTTTCCACCAATAGATTTACCTAGATAATATAGATGACTCAATATAGATTTATCTTGCAAACGAGAGAACATTGCGGAAAATTAGTAGAATTAGACGTTTATGGTTGTTGCATTTATTTTAACAGACAATGCATCATAAGATAAAGGTGAATTCTAGGATTAGAGAAATACTATAGTAGACTATATTGAATGATCCATCTATTCACATATCCAATCAGAATAATTATGACTAGAAATTTGAAGTAGCCTATAGTGAACAATTTCGAAGTGCTCATTGCTGCTGATGATCCTCATAAATATAACGATATGAATTAATGGGAATAAATAAGTTGCTAACATCTAATAAATTTCCGAACCACACTGTTCATCAGTATTGAAATTCGTGTATTGAATCAGAGAAAACTGATTTTATCCTGTTTGATCATGACTCACGATATGATATCCACTATTGATACCTGTATAAATTTCAATAATGGGTTCATTCTATTTATATATTTTTTCTAAAATTCATGCATTACTCTTAATTTTTGAATGAAAATTGAATTAAGTATGTAGGAACCTCGGAAAAAGATCTTGAAATCGAAGCAATATACAATTAATATGAAAGAATAATACTTTATTACATTTCAAAAGTTGATTCTTCAATGTTTAAAACCATAAAAATGGGATAGACATGACTATCTGAATCTGTCTTTTCAGAAATAAAGCGGAATGACATACATATGTGCAAGGAAATTAACTGCGGGTTTTGCAGGGGAAAGGAATAAGAAAGCTATTAAGTGATTTAATTGCTTATATTTTACTCCGCTTTCTAGTTACACGTTATTTGCATTTTTGAATTAATTAAGACTTTATATGCAATTGCAAAGGGTGTATGAAAAAGAACGATGTTTGGAAAGCGAAAAAGTACGTTTGAGTTTATCAAATGAGATTATTTGTTAGCTATGTAGACAGAGATGAGTAACACCTGAACCAAGAGTGGAATGATAGTTTAATATGTTTTATAAGACAATAATATTTTCTATAACAAGAAGAAATATCAAAGTTAAATATTTATGAATTGTGAATGTGTGTGAATATTTATGAATTGTGAATACAAAATAGTTTCGTATTGATAAAAATAAATTTTATGTATTTTGTAAAGATGTAAGAAGTAAAATGTAGGTGAGCGGATATTTGTGTTTATATAGGCCTAATAATGGCAGCAAAGAATTTAATATACGTCTATATTGCATAGCATATTCTTATGCAGATTCATATAAATTTATAAATGTGGAATCAAATTATGCTTGAAGATTAACTGACATTTTACAGAATTTGTGAAAAAGTGAGCGATATGAAATTAAAAACTTAATCAACCAATTGTATTGTTTCAATTGAGACATTAATCATTTCCATGTTGAAGTTCTATAAACATGGAAGATGAGGCACTTACTATATGAACGAAAATGGCTCGAGGATCTATATGCATATGAGATATGATTCGATGGACTGTAATATGAGAATGTGATAAAACAAATAAATCCAGTCTTTGTATTAATTTAAGCGTGTGAAACGAGTGAAAGAATGAAATATAATAACGAGGAAAAAGAATAAGATGTGATCTGGAAAAAATAGGAAATAAAAAATTTATTAAAGAGATCTTATTTGAAGAAATTATGAATACAATAGTGGCAAAAAATGAAAATGTAAAACTATATTTGGATGGGAAAAACTGCAAAGTTAATATATTATAAATGTAGTAATTAGAGCCTAACAATCTAATTAAAACTATTTTCTCCTTTGATCACGACCTGTATATCTCATAAGGGAAAAAAGTCGTCATGAAATGTGTGTAATGTAATTAAATTTTTGTGTGTCATTTTTTTATGTATCACGCTATATATTATATTTCATGATTTATATTTCTAGTTTTCAATCCTGTTTAGAGACATAAGTTTTTTTTTTTGCTGTATAAACGTGTAGGATTGCATTTTTCAAAACAACAGCTAATTTTTGATAATAAATAGGATTACACGATGAAGATAATTTTAACATTGCTTCTTATATATAAATTTCTCTAGAGTACTGTTTTGCTTTCGCTAAGTTTTACCCCCTCTCTACATCATTTAAATTTAAGATATATCACGCTATGTGGATGAGAATCACAATTTATTACCACGATATTATATAAAATTTTAAAATAGGAGTTAAATAAGAACAAACTACAGAAAATTCAAGATGGCAAACACTTGACAGCCCATGCAAGAAAAAAATTATTTTTATTTATATAACTAGTTAAAATTATGAAAATAAAAAAATAGTAAACCAGACTTCTATATATTTAAAAATCCTTTTTAAAAATGTATACAAGTTTTATGTAATGTTAATTTTTATATTTTATTCTAAAGAATCTAAACCATACACGACGAACCATAAATTACATAATGATAATATAGACACGAATTATTCAAGCAGAAAATATGGAAGAATTTTTTTATCGCAGTTTTAGCATATTATTAAACACGATAATTAAATAAAAATTGATATAAATTACATAATGATAATATAGACACGAATTATTCAAGCAGAAAATATGGAAGAATTTTTTTTATCATAGTTTTAGCATATTACTAAACATGATAATTAAATAAAAATTGCAAAAATTGATATGAAAAATGAATTTGTTTAGTGCAGATCTTTCTGTAGCCCGCACTAGCACATTACTAGATCATGCGTGTAGTATAACAGAATGCGTATTTTGGCTTCTACGTAGGCAATTTTTATAATCTCTTTAAAACACTTTATAGCATCGCTACATTATATAGAAAAAAATGAGATAGGATTGTTAATATTCAATTTAATTACGCCGAATCCCATAAACATAATATTAGAAATTTTCTTCAATTTCTTCTATAGTTTAGTATTAGTCTTCTATTAATGTATTTCATGAAGATTTTGTAAGAAAATTATATGCAAATTTTTAACACACAATATTAATATTCTATATCAAAAATTATTAAAAAATTTCTGAAAAAGTATCTGGATCTAGGTATGAATAAAAAAAATCGGAATATTATCTGAAGGAGAAAATGAAAATTTTGGAATTTTTACTGACAAAAATAAATTCATTCCAATATCGTATCGTATATATAATTTTATATTTAAGTATCTCTGAAAATCTAACTTATCCTGAATTATAAAATAAAAAGGAAAAAAGGAAATCGAGAATTCATTGAATTCAAAGTAATGAAAGGAAACGTAATAATTTTTGAGAATTATAACTTAATTGTCATAATTATATTTTAACTCAAAACATTCCAGTACTGTTTAGAAAATTTTGTACCATTGACAGAAAGTTACCTTCTATGAATCAAGAATATATTCACCAATGATTTTTTTAATTTTCATATATAAATTGTGACTTATTAAAAAAATCATTTAGTGAATTTTTTTATTTTTCAAAGAGAATATTATAATTTAGCCATAATATGAGGGTTGTACCATTGACAGAAAGTTACCTTCTATGAATCAAGAATATATTCACCAATGATTTTTCTAATTTTCGTATATAAATTGTGACTTATTAAAAAAATCATTTAGTGAATATTTTATTTTTCAAAGAAAATATTATAATTTAGCCATACATAATATGAGAGCATCTCTTCTTTTTAGAATTTTTTTCTTTTTTCTTTCATACTACTTCTTGTAATATTTAGAACCTTACTATCTTGTTTGTAATTTGCTGGTTTTGTTTATTCGATCAGAATTTTCTTCAAAATCAATTTTTAATCATATTTCGTAAATAACTCAATGTTTTTATAAATTTAATGATAAATTTTATTATTATTTTCTGTCTGTATATATTTTTTTAGTATTTTTACTAAGGTTCGTCTTCCGGATCGCATTTTAGTAATTTTTCTATTATTCTATTGAGTATAAAGCTTTATAAATAAATAATAAATATATTTTAGATAAACATGTAATTTATAAAGATTATAATTCCTTATAATATGTATGTTTTTTGCATTGTTATTTGCGTTGTTTATTACGACACATTCCACCGGCTACATATTAAGCTATTCAGTAAATAAAGACTAGAAAATTTAAATCATTTCAGATAAGTATTAATACGATAATAAAATATGTGCAGATCCGCATTAATATAATTTTAAAAATCAAATTTCTCATAAGGTCTGTATCGAGATACTGTATAGGCCTAACCACGCAAAATGAATGTTCACTTTAAAACTTTAACTACTTTCGATGAGAACTTCTGGAAGGATATTGCAGCCACTATCGTAACTTAGTATAATATCGAAACTTTTAAAGTTTCCAGTCAAATAATGGCACTAATGCCAATAAGTTAAGCGTGGCAGCGGATCTTTCATTACTCTTCTTGTTTGTCTGTACTCGCTAATAAGTTTGCCAGTGAAGACGGATCTTACGCGAGTTTTGCACGTAAATAAATAAGTTTTTATTAACTCTTAATTACTTTCGATATGTTTAAAAATACTGTTTTTTTATAATATCACAAACCTTCCAGCGATCTGTATAGGAATTATGCGTAAACGGATTTTTAACATTACCATAAAATATACTGCATTTATGGCAAAAATGTCAAAATCAGCTTTACCGAGTCGCGAGAAAAAACAAAATTTTCTTTCTTTTTAAGTTGCTCTGTTTAAAATAAATATCAACGAAAGCGACTCTATATCCAATTGATCATTCCCAGAATCTTTACATTTTAAATAAAAATAATAGAAAAACAGAGAAATAAAAGAGGTTGGAATTCCACCTAACATCAAAATTTGGAAAAAGCTGAGATCAGTCGGAAGAAGAGAAAAAACTAAAACTGAAAAATAAAAAAAGGAGAGAAGAGAGAGTTCGTGTGTGTATTTACTCTCGCTGAGCGTCGTGGGACTGACACGCCATTAAAAGTTACAATTACCGAGTAAACATTGATCTGTCCAAACACAGAGAAGCCCCAAGGGAGGCTTTTCTCTGCTCTCTGTAACCAACAGAAGAGGCTTTGACTTGTATTTCTTCACTCAGACTTCCATTTACATTTTGGTCTGCATGAGAACGAATGAATTATTATCGCTATATACCCAATCTGCAAAATTTAAGCGAAAGAATTTTTTTCCTTCTCTTCCTAATTGTTGATCTCCATCTGTTCTTTCAATGGTAATTATGAAGTTTTTCTTTTGTTTATCGTTTTTAGTTTGTCTCGATCTTCCTTTTAAATATATACAAACTTCGCGTATCAACATGGTTATTATCGATTTTTCCAACGCATTAATCTGGATTTACGACGTACAAACAAATTGGTCTTCTGGTAGGAACTGAACTTTCCTTTTAATCTTAACCAAAGTCCGGTTCTATTTTAATGATTACTTTACATGGTATTTACTATACCGTATATACATTGGAAAACTGCTATCGACTTATGAATCTCGATCAGATTTTTTTAGTGAATATAGAGCGTAAGTCGCAATCCCAACACATCAGTCGGGACACGTGACTTAGCGCTTAGTCACGTGCTTTTCAGTTTATTATACGTTTCCGTTTTGAGGTAGTTTGCGTGTTTGTAGAAGAAGCGTGTTGTCTCCCCGCAGTTGTATAGTTGTTACGCGCTTTGGAAATCATGTAGCCGTTCTTTAGTGGCTTCTGCTCTGATACGTGACTAGAATTCTTCTTACTATATCCTAGCGAATATAGGAAATTTGTACGGTATTATTATTAAAATTTATAAGGGCGATCGACCAGGCAAATAGCTGTTTTGCTCTTAAAAACAATTCTCCCGCAAATGAGACATTACCCCGAAGTAAAACTAAAAGAAAAAAAAGAAATAATTTTTGTAAAATATAAATGAAATGAGAATCTTCAAATTCTCTTTATTCCGCTTTTTTCCCCTTTCTTAAATTTGGTATGTGCCATACAGAATCCACTCGAGATTTATCACGCTATAGATGAGAATGCTTATTAATGTCTGTTTTCGACTCAGTTTCCGTATTAATTTTCTCAAATATCACGGAACCTACTAGAGTTACATAAATGCGAACGTTTTACTTGGTACCATTTTTTAGCTTTTTCATAAAACCAGAGATAATAGTAAAAAATTGGCACTAGAAACTTATATTATAGCCGAAATCTTTATCGGGATATACGAATGCACGAGTTTAATATTATCGAATCTTAGAAATCTTGAAAGGCTAAACTTCCCTAATAGGTTGGTAAAGATCGATAAAACTTTAAAATGTATTGGTTTAGCTATAATTGATAGATTACCGGATCGATGCTATTTATAAATAAAATTCTCCAGTTTATTTTTTTTTATTTCGGTAGTACTGAGAATGCCGCAGATGTTAGAATATCGGTTTAAATATAGTATCTAATATAGGCCAGCTCTAGAATTATGTAAACTTCGGATTTTCCATCTCTGGCGGAGTACTAAATTATTCCAACAATAATATTATTAATGCTTAATAATAGGGAAAAAATAGTATTTTATATATAACGATTACTCCTAACTACTGCATTTGTCCCGTAGTATTACTATAGGACAAATACGGCGTAAATAGGCTGACTGGCGATGTGGCAATTAGGAGGAGCAATTCCGAAGATTTCTTGGATTAATGCTACCAGTAGGACGCTTTAATATCTATTCACTGTAAACGAGGACTTTTAAAAATTAAAACAGTAATACGAGTTGACAAATTGTGTACATAAAGAAACCATCGTTTCTACTTTACAAGTATTTTTCCCCGGGAATATTCGCTTATAAATCGAAACGCAAAAATATATGGTAATAACTCGAATTGTAAGTATTCTCCATCTTGGAATATTGTTATGAATAAACCGTTTCTTACTATTCCGCGAAAGTAGACGTATTATTGAATAAATTCGAGTAGATAAAATTCTTTGCGAGTATCATTGACGAATTCGATTTCTCTTTGAGGTTCTTATTTGATATAAAATTCGAGTATGGCGAAACTATTATTGCCATATGGGACTTATTGTTTCTTTAAAATTGATTTCATCGATGTTGCCGAACATAATGCGGTTTTCCGAAAAAGTAGACTTTCTTAATGAATTTCCTTTGGAAAGACGGCCGCGGGTATTTTTATATCAAAATAATGTAGTAAAAACAATGGCTATAGAATTAAAAGTTTAAAATTCCTGAAGAGTTAGATCGATATTTTTTTCCTTTCTGCAAAGAACTTTCTTTCCCATTGAACAAATCCGCATTCTAATGACAAATTTCTGGGGCTAATTTGCTGGAGTATTAAATAATGATGCTCTAATGATAGACGAATTCTTTCGCAATTAATTCTAATTAGGCAAATTAACATAAATTACTATCGGATGAATATTAGCTCTGGGTTTTAAATAATCGCCCCTCGTTGGGACCATTGTTTCTTCGCCATATCTATTCAGAGACGAAAATTGTTTATCAGTCTGTCGACCGATTTATCCATCCAAGAATTCAAAAATCTTAAAATATCAATTAGGAATTACATCGAAAATATTTCATTCGATACTCTAGCTTGTCTTTTAACTTGTCAATTAGCCTGTCTTTTAATATTAAATATATTTCTCAAAGTGGAGTACTACTATAGGAACAAAAATAAAAAAAGATTTAATATTTGATGATAATTATTTCTCCATGTCAAAATATAACAGAAAACTTTTTTAAAGTGGTTTTATTTCTGTTTAGATTGAAAGTTCTATACTCTAGCGAAATTAATGCTTTTTTATTGTGGTGAAAAGATAGTTTTTTATTTCCAGATCGGAATTTTTATTTGCTCATTAATATATATATATAATGTGAATTCTTTATTAAAATGTCTGAAAACAATAAAGGATCTAGTAAACTAACAACGGGTAGGAATCAATTAAGAACATTTTTTTTTCATCCTGTTTACTCGAATGTTTACGCGGAGTACATAATTTATTTTATTTGCGAACGATGCGTAGGCTCAGTGGTTCATTATTTCATGAAACTCAAGGTCGATTAAATTCTGCTTTGACTCTCTTTCCTATGTAATTCTCTTTCTTTAATAACTATATATAAATTCCCTTTTCTCTTACATTATTCACTATTTTTTCTAACCAAAATGAAAAAGATCTAAAAAAAAATTTTCCGACAATTTTATAAGATGCAGAAATTGATCCGAAAAGTTCTTTCTTGTCGATATAAAGTAGATTTAATCAATTTAATCCCGATACTCGAGAAGTTTTTTTTTATATTTCTCCAAACGTCGCGCGGTCGTTCGGTACAGAATAACCTACATTAACTTCTTGATATTTTTAATAAGCGCGAGTACTCGCTAATTAATATTGTCCAGGAAGTCGTGACTATTCACTTTACTCTATTAAAGTCGCGTACTAAAGTTTAACTTATAAAAGAAATAAAAAAATAATACAAACTCGAGACGTCATCGACATTTGGAATGTCGAGACATCTTTTGACATTCTTAACGCTCAATTTTTTTTTAACTTCTAAAAATGAGATGATCGATACGCGTGACGGGCAATAATCATAAATTAAGTAACATTAACGGAGAAAGATTTTTTCTTTTCTAAATAAAATTTATTCAGAAAATATAAAGAATTCGAAGAATGCAAAAGTTTGATTTATGAGATTCTCACTTAGTAAAAAGAACTGCAATTATTTTATTAATTTCTCCGCTTAATACGCCTTCTATTCTGTAAAGTTTGATAAATTTTTGTGTTAACCATAGTTATTGATGGTGATTTTTTTGTAATTTAAGAAAATAGTATTTGCACGAAGGTTTAAGTTCGAGCATTCGAATTAAAAGGAAAAAAACAAATACTGTATATATATATAGTATTTCTTCGCTTATCCGTCAAAAGTCGTGATAGTTCCTTATATGATCCGGTTGCGCCACTGCATTCACGAAAAACGGAAATAGTGTTCGTGAGTGTGCGTGATAACAACAAACGATCACAAAGACCACGCTGTTTCACCTTCTAACGCACGCAAACCTATACTTGTGTTTTAAAGCTCTCACGAAGCACTTTCGAAAAACTTATTGTCTATCGAACAAGTTAACCATTATTTTTGTAGTAGTTTTGTTATTATTATTGTTGGCCAGTGGCTCAAAAACAGAACAACAAAATGGCATTTCTGACATTAAAAAAACTGCGCGATTTAAAATTGATCGGCGTTAGACGTTCCAGTCGTATTACCAACCAAGTGCCGCCCTCTTTCGACGCAATTTATCAATCTTAATATTACGTATAGTATACTACTATCGACCTAAATTCGGATTTAGGTAGCGTAATTATTTTAATCCCGATTAATGTAATGCATTCTAGAATTTTGAATAATGCTTTAAATAAAATTAATTAATGATAATTTTGATTAGACAGAGTCGATACAAAAGATATCCGTGTTTATTTCGGTGCTGGAAATTTTATTCCAATTATTAAATCGAGAAAAAGCTATTATGTTTATTACAAGCGTTAAGACCGCGTATGTCTCGAATCGCTACGAGTTAAAGTTCAATTATAAAAAACAATGGTTAATAAAATAAATACAAATGATGATTTTTTTTGGCAGAAGTTAATATTAGCATTTTGCAGAGTACAGTCATTTCTGCCAGCGCCTTTCTTTATACAGATAACAACGGACAAAATAAAGCCAATGTTTTAATGCTTTCGGCTCTATCGAAAAGATATAAAGATTTCCAAGCTCTTCCCTACCATTTTTATCCCATGTTCCATTCTTAATGTAATTTCTTTTTTTTTTTTCTTAAAATAAAAACTAAAAGCTTCTCAAAAATTATATAATATTGCGTGAGTTCAGGAAAACAGATCGAATCGCGTAATAGTAATAGTAAAAAGTAATAAATAATAATAAACCGAAGAATATGAGAGTTAAATTCACGCTTAATATTTCATAAGAATTTATACGTTCGAAACAGTTAAGAGTTTTTTTCCTTCGTAGTTTAGCAGGAAAGATATTCAGTTAGGGACACTCGTATGAATGTTTTCGAATAAGTCCAGTATAGTATTAACGAATGCTTTATCGATATAAGCGACTTCTTTTCAGAATATTATAGCGTTGCAGCGAAAAATGTCGGAGACATTCTGAAATCTTGTTTCGAGAATAATATTTTTATCCCGTTTATTCTATATAAAAATTTGTATTTAAGGAAAATCTATATACCGTATGTGATTTTCGGTAGTTTCGTGCAATTTAGAATTATTTATCATCAATTTTTTTTCTTCTACCGCAGCGAGCGTTTCGTAGAATCGGAGCAAATTTAAATTTTTATTCAAACAATACTACCATTTTTTAAATTCATTTATTCGTAGAAAGTTAACAATCTATTAAGTTACGAGAAAATGTGATATTTATAATAGTTTAATTACATAATAAACTAAATATACTTCGACTACCATTGTCGTTTCAATCAAAAATTATTGACATCATCTAAATAAATTAAATAAGATTAATGTCATCTCGCTCGAATCATTTAAAGATAAAGCTATATTAAAATTTCTGTTTAATTTAATTTGGATGAATTAGGTTCGTTTAGATTATAAAAATAGCTCTGATCTATAGTTATCTATATGGTTGAATGCGAAAATTCCGCTAGATCGACTGAAAACAGAAACATAAACTGAAAAGTGAATCGAAATATTTTCGGATTGTAGTATTTAACTGCTGTATATATTACTGAATTTGTTAAAATAATATTTTATGATATTAACCTATTTCGAGTTGGAAGTTAAGCCATAGTATTATCCGAGTTGGGATGTATAAATCCTGTTGTTTACGAGTACATCGAACAATAGTTAAATCTATGTTTACATTATTATACTTGTAATAATTCATAGTTATACGTGTGAGAACTAAACAGAACCGTGTGAAATGTAAATATTTCGGGTCGATTTAATAAAGCAGTGGATTTGAACTTGTTAAAACTTACTCTATGTATCCTTATGTAGAAGTATATATTTTTAAGATTTATGATATAAAATTTCCCCATAAAATATTAATATATTAATTTTAATGAATTTTTTATCGATTTTTAAATTAAAAAAATCTTATTATTCGTATAAAACGTTATTTTTAAAATTGCAATGATGCATAAAATTGTGAATAATATAAAGATAGTTTTTCTCTATTCGCGAATGTTAGTGTATTGTGTCGCCATCTGATATTGCACCACGAAAATTTCCAAAAATTCAATTCTTATTGTTACATTAAATTATTATACCTTTAAAATTACAATATTTTAATATATTTCTAATGAAGCTAATATTGATTATAAATTTCAATCTTTACATACTGTAATTTTTTAAAATTTAATCTATAAAATAATTTATATTTATAAATCAAAACCAGACTGCATAATTATAAAAATTATTACTGTTTGATTTATTTAACATAACTTCATTTTAATAATTGAGAAAGACGATGCGATTACTGTATCGATAATTTATAAAAGTTGTTTAATTTTTGCAACACTAGATGACGCTATATCGGCCATCTAATTTTTTTAAATATTATGACTTAATAAATTATAATATCACTTATTTTGTCTTTGTTACGCTAATTTTTTACATAATAAAAATTAATAATAATAAATAGATAATTATTTCTTGATATAAGAAAAATTTTCTACGTACCTAACGTAACGTGAACGATAGGACGCATTTAAAAATATCATATTTTATAAAGAGTATTAAAATTTATTAATTTAAATTTATTTGTGAAATAAAATAATATCGTCAATATGATTTTAAATAAATTTTTAAAAATAAAATTTGAAATTCTCGTTTAGATTTACCTCATCAGATGGCGCAAACATCGAAATCGGCTGGTGTTTTTATGGCGATTTTGTTCGAAGTTCCGGAAAACAGTTACTTTGGCAGGATTGCAGTTAGAGTTACGAAATGCCAACCGCTGAAATACGACAGTCGTAAATATGATCACGCGTGACGCATGCGGTCGAACAGACGGCATCAGATAGGCTAGAAGCCCATTCGGTCAGTTCCACATTGTTGTCTCTCATCCCCCAATCCCGAGTTGTCAAGACAGATCAGAAGTTTCGCTCGCTGGAATGGAACGATTTTAGAATTCTGGATAAGCTCTCAGGCGTGACACAATAACGTATAGGCCCATAACTGTAATCCAAGTATTCTGTTGTTTTTTTCCGCTAGGTCAATATCTCGTTACATTATTTACAATATTAATTCGTCCGTAATAAAATAAACTTTTAAAAATGGAATATGTGATGAGTGTTCACAGAATATTTCCTGGCTGAATGATTTATCTACTCACATTAGGATAATAACGATATATTTTTAAAACCACTTTAGAAAACTAAACAATTTTGTATGTTTTTTTTAAATGCAATTATATTGGTTTTACCCCGTTTGCAGTACAGCGAGCACTTCTCTGAATAGTTAATGTTACAAACATTGTTTGGTTTAGATGTTATCTGCTCTTCAGTACAAATCACACGGGAAACTTGAACTGAGAAAAGTGGTTCCACTCCATTCAAGGTTTGCCCACACAATCGACAATTTATGTCTCCGCCATTTTGGCTGTTTCAACAGCATCTTTTACTTATCCAGCTATTGTAAAATGTGTAGTTCCGGTTCGCAGACATGGATACTCGCTAATGTAAATTATATATATAATTTTTTTTTGCATTATCCACCCGTAAATAATTAATATCTAAGCGAAACCGCTATGTGTTGCAAACGCCAGTTGGCTCTATATTTGCTTGTTCTATGAGTATATGGGGTAGTGTAGACACCGGTAGGTTCAAAGGTCGCTGTAATTAACAGAAAGAACTCAGGTGTGTGTTTTCTCCCACCCCTGACAAACTAGGAGCGACCCTGGAGGGTGGATTACCTCACGGCGCCGACCGAGAGGCCCATGGGTCCTGGTAAACATGGGCGAGGTGTTCTCACCGCTATCTCTAGTCGAGCTAAATGAGTATATAAATGTAAAATAAGTTTTGTCTAACGCAAATTAGCCGAATCATCACATTGCGTTTCGTATCTCGAAACTGAAAGTCCCGTTCGTTTTATGGGTAGTGGTTTTAATCGGATAATGGGATTATATACAATTTTGTGTTGGTTGGTAGTAGTTGCACCGAAATTAAAGAGAATGCAATAAGACGGGCAATTATTCTAGTAGAGCATTCGAGGGGCCGTCCACACTTTCCAAAGCGGGAATTTTCTCTCTCTTTCTCTCCCTACTTAAGAAACATCCGTCATTGTCATGTTAGGGAGACACCGTTTCGCAGCTGTTTGAAACCGAGAAACTTTGGCTGATTGGTAGTCAATGATGCAAGAAGTGAATAAATCTGAAAATAAAAAAATAAGAAATCTCTCTTTTTTTAAATAAAAACACGCATTATTTATCATCATCACGCTGCCAAACCTTACTATTATTTTGTATTTATAATATACATTTGGACAAGAGGGCAATCGAGAGAAAAGAGCCATTTAGACAATTTTTTACGAATTGAAAAAATACAAAGATATATAAGCATAATCGAACTCCTAAAATCTCATTTATACTCAATACAATTTGTAGTATTATATAGTGTATGAAAGAACCTAGTTCTTGGTAGTTGGCGGGAGGTTTTTTGAATCGCAAATGAGCGCAGTCGGTCCCGAACGACTTCATTTCCTTAATGCAATAAATGAATTGAAAGCCAAACGAAGAAACGAATGTTTAAGAGTTGTTTGTGGTCAGTTTTGGGTGTTGTCTGTGTGGGTTCTCTTCTCGTAAACTCGGGAGATGCTTGAACAAGCAGAGACGCGCAAACCCTATCATTAGGGTAAGCCGGAGAACCTGTAATTTAGGATCTGCCCCAGTGGCGACCATCTGTTACGTGCTGCACCGAGAAACGTTCTGCGAAGCTCCAAAAACAAAAGTATTCCTATGGATCGTATTTAAAATATCCTCTTCGAATTTCGATAAAAATAAAGAAAAATTAGGGAATATATAAAATATCCGAGTTTTAATGCGGATTTTTAAGAAAATCCGCATTACACTGAGACGAGATTTTCAAAAATACGTTCATTTCCCGCGTAAACCCGCGGCTGAATTAGTATTATATAAACACGCTGGTGATGTTTGAATTATATGTTCCGAAACGAGTGCGCACATAAATCTATTGTTTATTGGGCGTAAGAAAACCCACGCAACTCTGACTGAGCGGGGACCGTAGACGAGAAGGGGCCCTTACACGAAACGTTATATGTTATACACTTATATATCTCTTAGCGAGATTAAGTCGTAACATGTGGGAATCGTTTAAAGGTCCGCGCAATAATAAAGCATAAAAGCGAATAAAAAAAATTAATTTTTATGCGAATATTCCGTTATCACCTATCCATTAATCGACGAACAAAACTATACCAAGATATTCTACTTAAAATAACAAATTTAATTTTTGAAGCCAATATTTAAGGTGTAGGCTCAGTTTCCGAGTGAAAAATCTTTAAAATTTTATTTCTTCGGATAATACGAATATAAATTATAAAATGAAATCAGTTTTGTTCCACTAGGAAAAACTGTTTATGTTTTTCACATAAACGTTTAGCACCAACACGAATAGGCTGTCGTATTCAATACGAATCAATAAATTTTATTAGCTTTAAAAACAACCGAAAAGAAATAAATTTAACGTTTTGACATTCTATAAATTATGTAGAATATTTATTATTATTATTATTTTTTAACTTTATAAAATATGTTGTACCAGGTTATTGTTCGGTGTATTATTGCCTGGCATTTAATGGTAACGTGTATCAAAGTTTATTCGATCATAAATTATAGTATTTATCAAAGAATTCATTTTTTTGAAGGAAAAATAAAAATATCGATTTGTCGGCAACTAGTTTTAATGTAATAAAATTGGAGCATAAATAATCAGTGAGGAATTTCTAGTCGGCAGTTGCTAAGGCCGGATGTTCCTTCAGCGTGGCTCATATTCCTGCGGAGAAAAAACTTCTTAAATGGCTGCAAAGAGGGTTTCGTACCCGAGGGCACATGTTGACACACCGGCTAGGGCCGGGAAGTTCTATTCAGAGTTCCGACCGAAATTCCCGGAGGTAAGATTTTCTTCTGGCCCGTTAGACACGGGATCATTAATAGCGGGATCCAGACTCGCTCCATTGTTTTCCCTTTCAGTCTGGTTGGCCTAGCAATCCGCCATTCCAATCGCCGCTTACATATAGCGTACAGCCAGACTGCTTTCTGAATTCCACAAAAATCTAAATTATCTCGTCATGTATTATAAGTAAGCGACGGCCACGTCTTACAACAATTATTTCTGTTTGTTATTTTGCCATTATTATTATACTGTATTGAAAAGTTGGCTTCTTCCACGCTATTCTTCTTTATAGTTCTCCAGTAACTCAAATTTCGAGCGTATGTAAAATTCGCATCTACTGATATTATGATATTATATACGCAGAAAGCCAACGTAAACCAAATATTACGTCCCAAAACATGGAATTTACAATCATTTATATGCCAATGCGTAAAGTTATTTAAAATTTTTAATTTTAAAATTTAATTTCGGAGCGAAGTGTTTAAGGTTTACAAAGATTCGTTCGGGATGGTGAGGAATGCTTAGTGAATTGTTGAATGTATATTACCGATTCAAGATTTTAAAGTACCCACTAATAGGCTACACCTGTAAGAAAATGACCGAGTATAACAAATCGAATAAACGACCTTGGATCGGAAGTTCGAGAACACTTTGAAATGTAAGAAATGCGACTGCTGAATTTCGTACGAAACGAGATAATATTATTTAATAAATATGATATTATAAGTTCATTACTTAGAATAAGAAATTTTAATGCAAAAAAAAAACTGGGAAGCGAATGATATATTCTTTACTTACGCTACTTTTGTCAAAGGTCGATAGATCTGTCATTTGCAGTTTGTTATTCTTAGAAACGAATGGGCCATACAGTATTTTAATAAAAAAAAATATGCAAATATCGGCTCGTTAAATTTAGCGATTATAAATGTTTTTATTTTTCAAACTTTTTTAAATAGAATGACCTTAAATTATTTTAGTTCAAGGTCGTTTGATGACATCTATCGAGTTCCATATCAGGTTTGTTATAGGAGAGTGCGTACTAAATTTATGTTTTCAAGTTTTTTTGTAGGCGAGTCCTCAATTTTACTCGCGAGTTACTTATGAAAACGAGCTAAGAATTCGTATTTAAGTTATATCTGGCACGAAAAACGATGATGTAAAGTTACCAATTACTAATTTGAACGAATTTAAAAACCTTTCTAATTTAATTTTTATACTCGATTTTATCCTTCAGAATATCGTTCAAATTAAACATTATAAGATTTTCCACGTGGAAGGTAGCTACACTTCCTATGTAGTTACAGAAATAATCTATTCATATTTTCTCAACTTATTTGATAATAAAATAAAAAATTATTCTTTCGTCATATCGATTTGATTATTTCTAAATTGCATAAAAGTATTTTAAAAATAATAAACTAATTAATGTTCGATACAAAAAGCATCTATAAATTAAGAATTTATTTTACCATCTACCATTATAATTCTCTTAAAAAGTCATTGTTTATGAGTTTTTATTTATGATTTTACACTTTTATATTAATTAGTTTTAATGTTAACAATTTTTTATTTTTACACTATCCTTCTTTCATTTTTATTAACTGTTGAATTAGTTTATAAACTCGGGAGTATTTATTTAACTAAAGAAAACCTATCTTAACATTTGGCGAATTATAAATAAACAAGGACGAAAAATGTAGTAAAAATAGTTTTTTCTCTGAGATCTTCGTCCATATAATACAAATAACGAACTTTATAACCGCAGCTTCCCACTGGTTTCCAACTGTATAAATATTTTTTATTCTTTTCTCATCTGCGGAATACAATTAGTCAATTTTTAAATTTAAAATTTTATTATTGGTAAAATATTAAGAATTAGGTTGAAGAAGATTTCGTAATGTAAGATCTGTTGGCATATAATGGGTTAAGTTTTAAGAATTTGAGTCGTGTATAAATTATCGTCAACAGGTGCAATGATTAATGTATGTACCATGCTAAATTTGCATATTAAGTATTTCGTTAACCACAATTTCAATATTAAGAAACGCTTATATAAACGATGTCGAACCGATAAGCGAGTTCTTATAGAAAAAAAATTAAACAAAAATAAACTTTAACAGGTATAAAATATTAAACAGTGTGTGCCACGAGATAACGAATTATTTGGGTTTGTCGTTAGTGCATAAGAGAGATAACCGCTTTCCATTAAAAACAACAAAAAATCGTATCACTTACTAGTTTGAGCGATGACAGAGTAAAGAATCATGGTGAAAAATTTATTTTCAAAGCTCCAAAGTCGTTTCCAATGCTTGCCTTCCGGCCAGTTCTTTAAACCTGAACATAAACACTTAACTATTCATAATACCATTAACAAAAGTATGGCCATGCAATGAATATTGATATCTATCTAAGAATCAAAGGGGAAAATGGATAACTACAAGTCCAATTTCTCTTCTTGGACAACGCAAGAATGTGTTATTGAACTCGCTGTAATTCTTAACGAATTATATTTTCAGTTGGTAACAAAAAAATTCCAACTATTATTTCTTATACAATAACTAGAGTCTTCGGGAGGAATAGATAATTGTTTTGGACCCGCTGGCTAAGGCGGTCTCAGTTTGTCCAATTCTATATTAACAAAATAAAGTATCTCAAAGGAGAGAATGAACTTGGTAATATTTTTTACTGATGTAGAAATATTCTACCGGGCTTAGATCTGATAAAATTCTGTAAGACCCAATTTTTTCTCATTTTCCTTTCATAATCTGAATAAAAATATACTGGATTAATTATCAAAATAATTTATATCATATTTTTGAAGCCATTTTTACGAAAAAAAATATATATTCTATTTATACTATATTTATTTATTTTTTCCTGGTTGATCGTCCGTCCGCATATATTGCGGAGCATTCAAATTTTAGAGTATAATTTCTTATTATCTATGAAACACGCTTATTACTTATGAGAATTCTATATGGTCACATTATAAGATGGCGGTCACTGGAAACTAATCTCTGAAACCATTTGTCGCGAGTAAATGATTTTTAGTCATTTTAAAAGATTTTAAATGTGCTTTTAATAATAGTCTTTTGCAATTATTTTATCTGTCTGTATTACGTCAGATTGCCTGCAAAATATTTCAAGAACAAAACATAGCGAAGCATCCAAACTTGAAACGACATTCTTTTTCATCAAAGCTATAGATTTGCTAAATTTGAAGTCTTCACATAGTCATATTGAAAGATGGCGGCCATTAAAAATTTCATAAATTATGTATAAAATATATTTTCATACATTACAGACGATATACCGTACTTTAGAAAATGATTCTAACATACTTATTACCTGTAAAATTTTTCTTATGTTTTTCATTTTAGTTGAGCTACTGGCTGATTAACAAAATTTAAAAATAAGAGAGCAGTTTTTAGAGAATATTTAATTTTTCTATATTTTATATTTGTTAGTTTTCCAGACTTATCTGATTATGAAACTTTTTCATGTAATAATTACTAAAGTTTTTCTTCAGTAACCGAATCTATATCGTAAACTTGTTTGATCTATAGGCCTACGTATACCCTATTGCTCCTCATTTCTCTAGAATTTTTTTGCGATATAATAGGTGATTTCCTACAAAAATTATAGGTTTATAGACGTTCTACATTATAATTTTAAAGAAATAATAAAATTATATAAACATATAAATCAAGATACCAGGAAAATATTTAGCTGTGGATATTGAATCGATTATTACTTTCATCCATAACACCTTCTTTAATGTTAGTAGTTAAAATCTTATCGGAGAATATTCTGATACGTGTTTCATGATGTCAAACATTTAATTCAAGGTATTTTTTTACATAAATACGCTTTATTTTCAATAAAAAAATTCTTTAATGTTAGTAGTTAAAATCTTATCGGAGAATATTCTGATACGTGTTTCATGATGTAAAACATTTAATTCAAGGTATTTTTTTTACATAAATACGCTTTATTTTCAATAAAAAAGCGCGGATACGTGACTATCATCAATAGCCGCTATCCTCCCTTCATTCGGAATACGCGATTATCATTTAAAATAGTTTTTCTTTTTGTTCTCGCTTCGATAAGATAACTTTAATAACATTAAATTAATATTAGGGCGTTAAGTATTCGGAAAAAAGTTGCCCTTTATGTATGATATAATTTAAACCCGTTTAAATCAATGAGTTTGATATATTTGCGAATTTTTGCCCTACAATTAATCATGCTTTAGTTATTAAATGCCACGTTTTTTAACTCATAAATTTAAAATGTTTCGAGCGAACAAAACACTATATTAATTTAATAAATCTTCAAAATTTCTCGTAAATATTTTTCGTATTATCAAAGGAATATTTTTTGCAGAGAAGAAACTGGTTTTAAGTAAATGTTACCGAAAGAATTACTCGTCAGTAACGTTAACTTTCGAGCACCTGATGATACTATTCATCATATCAGCGAAATCCTGTTCGTCTCTGATGGTAAATCGGGTTATATTCCACTAGAATCATTAGAAAATCTTTATCACTTACAGCAATCAGTGTCATTATCTTTCGATTTAAAGTTAGATAATATCTCGAAGAGCTTCCGTAGAAATCATTACTTTAAAAAATCGCCATTTTATGTGATTACTCGTAACAAATCTGGATTATTAACAAAACCGTTTGTTCTGAACAAATCCTCACAGATGAACTGAAGTTCTTCCGCTATATAATATGATCTATCGTCTTCATCAGAGTTATAAATGTAATTTTAAATACCCTAAGGCATCGTTCGGTGTACATAATCGTTCGATGTGTAGTTGATAACTGAGTAGTTTATTTTTTCCACTCATGTAGAAAAAATAATTGGCAGACGTTGATTAACATCTATCTATTAATCAACTTGATAAACGCCGGCCGGAAATCGAATCGGTAATGGAAATAATCGATGTTTGTATGACTCGAATTTGTTTCGAAACAAAGACGAATCGAAACTTTTCGATTCGAGACTAACGATCTAACCGAAGATGGAGAGATCGATGACGCTTTTAACTGCACCACGGACCAGGAGAGCGAGGAAGAAAAAAATAGCTAGCAGACTATAAAAGCTTATTGGATACTATAATTATCGAGTAGTAAGTATAGAGGGTGTCACATACGTGCGAATACAGGATAAAAATCGCGAAGACAATCCGTGAAATCGCCACACGTTATTCCTATCGATGTTATTGCAGGTAGAAAGACACCTGGTCGTTGTACTTAATGTGGAAAACGTGATGTGTGTAATTGGCTGCAGGCTCATTGGTGGGGCTTCCTTCGAGCGAAGGATCATCGCGCGTGGCTTCTGGAAACGAATCCTTCTCTCCCTTTCTTTCAGATAATGATTCTTTATATTCCAGTTCTGACGTTATCTTTGCATCTCGGAGGCCAGATTAGAATGCTTATTTAAAACAAGACGCTCGAGGCCATCTTAAAATAACTCATTCTCTTTCCTCAAACAATTAAAATATCCGTATACTGTACCGTTGACAATGATTTAAGAAATATGATTCCGTTCGGAAAGGATTAAAGAAACCACTCGTGGATTTATAAATGCGAATAAAAAAAACAACATAACATAAATCTTAATGTTTCGTTTCAACAGGTGTATAATATATATTATAAGCTTAAGCTCTTTAAAAATTACGAGTAGCTTACAGTTGAATCAAAGAAGTGATTTAAATAACGAGTCCGTAATGATGTTAATCTAAAGTACTTTGGCCAATGAGAATTTATTATCGTCTTTTTTTTTTTGTTTTGTTTCCTAAAGTTCTTAATATATTTCTTTTAAAGCGTATAATCTATCGATAAGTTTCCTTTATGTTAGAGAGATAGAAATATATTGTACATTTTTCTGTACAGAATAATTATACTTTACATCTGAAAAATATCATTAATCGTTAGAATGATCGTTGAAAAAATTATTTTGTAGTTAGACGAAAAATAGATGAAAGATGGAATAATTCGAATTGCGTGATTAATAATAATCAGTTAAAAATTATATAATTTATAAAATACACTTATACTATCAAGAAATTAAAAATTATTGAATTTATTTACGTGAAAGCACCATTTTAAATTCGAGTCAACTTTCATAAGCGATGTTCCATCGTAAAACTGAGACAGCATTAGTTTTATCGATTGCAAAAGATCTAAATTTAACAGAATTAAACTGTCACGATTAAGAATAATTTAAAAGTTTCTGTATCCATTTAATTTATTTAATAGTTTCCTATGCTATTTATTTATTTATTAAAATAAAATAGGTAAAATGCTCGCTTTTATTTATTTACTTTTTGAATGTTTACAGATATCATTGTTAATTTTACTGCAAGAAAATATGTTCTCATCGTGGTTATGTTAAAAAAAATTCCTATTTGTAACGTAAGTCTATGAGTGCAACAGTTTTACAAGCATTAGAATTAATTCAAATCATATCTCCATTAATAAAAATATACATATGTTTCTCCATTGATTTAATAAAAACTATTGATTTTATTGATATATTCATCCTAATGACTAAAACTTTTTGAATATGAAAAGTTTTATTCATATTTATTAAAATATTAATAAAACTTTACATAAGTAAGTTTTTACTAAAATTTTTGCAGTTTTTAGTAAAAATTTGATATCTTAAATCAAGTAGAAAGCATAGATTTATTTAAAATTTTTTAATAATCAAAACTTACTTATGTAAAATTTTATTAATATTTTTTCTAATAACTGCTTTGTATAAATCTCGGATAATTATACTTTAAAGGACTGAAATGAATTCAGATTCACGCAATTACTATTATTGTTGAATTTAAAGTTACGAGTGATCAAGAAAATACTTTTATGTTATATTGTTTGGCTCGATTAAAAAGATAAAAATAAAAAAAATAAATGGATTATAAAGTAGTAAATCTGCTTTGAGTCTGTTAGAGATTATTACTGGCAATCGATAATAATCGCAAAACTATAAAAGTATCATTTTCATACGTGTTACACAATCGTCTTAAGCTATTTGTATGGCTTTAAATTTTGAAAGAGCTTCTGATGTAGCTACTTAATACTTTTATAAAAAAGAAAACATCCTTATAAAATAATTAATTGAATTTTGCGTCTTACAACATATTTTATCACAAAATCTTTAAATATACTTATTACGAAAGATCAAAATCTTAGTTTCTTCACGTTATATAGATTCTAGCGACATTTTTAATAATAATTATAATTTTTTTTTACGATTGATGTTAAGCTACCTTATTAGGATATTTACGAATTATTACTTCTTTACTTCTTAATATTGCTAAATACTCTTCAAACTTTCTAGAAATGTTTTCTGCTTTTCCAAAAAAATATCTTGAAGTTCTCCGAATGCTTCAACCGAAATTGTCATAAATTTTATTAATCCTAAATTTAGAATACATTTTTTGTAAATATCGAAATTTCATTTGTTTATTGCATTTGCTTCGTTGAAAATAAATTAATTTAGTTTGTGATAATAATTAAATTTCACGTTTAGATTTTTTCTGAGATGATTTCTCCGTCTCGACAAGAGCCCCGGACAAGGTGTTGTCAGGTCATGGTATCCAGTCATTAACACCCCATGCAAAGTGTCGAAACTATTAAGGGACTTATAAAGAATAAGCTAATGTGCCCATCCTCTTATGAGGCACCAGCGAATCTTATCTCGGACCGGAAATATTAATTCTTAGCGTGGGCCTATCTTTTCATCTACTCGTGGGTAGTATATTGTGTTCCACCCTGTGGTTCCGCGTCGACTTTAATACGATCCACGAAAACTATAGTTAGTCGGACCGACGTTAGTCATCCACGTAATAACTTCGATCGACCGTTCACGAAATAAAAGCATTTATGACCATCTCTGGCTACTAGATTCGATCGCATTCCCGATGCACAAAAGGAACTCAGCAACATGCCTTTCGGTATAAGCGATTCTTTTCTTTTTTACAAATTGGACCAATTTTAATAACATTTCTTTAAACCAATGGCGTCCTGCCATCAAGAAATAATTTTGTGCAGAAGAGTTCTATTCTATTAGCCGGCGGATATTATTGGAATAAGTGATCCGGCAACCGGACGTAATTGCTTTTCTTGTTTCGTGCACACTGATTGGTTCGGTTCTGATCTGGAATTGATTGCCATCTACGTCAGAACTGTATGAAAAATTCCTTTTATCGATCTTAAAGTTTTGCAATCTCGTTACTTTTTGATTTCCAATTGGCATTCGGTTGCGTTTATCCATTTACGAGATAAGCGCAAACCGAATTTGCCATCATTCGTATCAATTGTAAAATGGAAACTTAGAAGAAGAGATAAAAAGACAAATATTCTAGCAATTTACTGAGCATTAAGATCCTATATGATGCCAATTGCTCGAAATGGATGGTTTTCTGTTCGGTGACAATACCGAGCGGGAATTCTTTCGAAACCGGATTCATTTATCCGAATGCATAAAAACGATTCTGATCCGAGTAATTTTTCCATTTTATTTTTTTATCCAATATCATTAATCCGGTCGTTGTCCATTCAAGTAAGTAGCCACCAACCGGAATGTCGGTGACTATCAGCGCTGTTAATGGATATTACATACCGACATTATGGTAAATAATTGCGAAAGGACCAAGCGATACCACGCCCAATAACTTGACCGATTGTAAGATAGGTAATATTTATTGCCTGGCTTGATTTTAAACATTTAAAAGGATGTAAGAAAAACACGCAATTTTCGTGTACAGTCGCTTCCAATAAAACAAAACTGCGTACGAGTTTGGCCTCTTCATTGTTTCGATCTGACTATTTAATTAATGAGACCGTGTTATGATTTAATAGCAGTTCTTCTTTTTTTAGAATCAATCTTCTGACAAATCTAACATAAATCAAGTTAAAAAAATATAAAATAATGAAAGGCTGTCTGTTCTATGTGGTGTTTAAGCGACGATCATTGATCGCTCTTCTAATAATCGGTTGTTCGTAGATCTGCTGTTTGGCTTCATTTGTAAGCGCGGTGGATAGCTCATTGGCAAAAAAAGGATGGAACAACTGTCGTCATAAAATGTGATTATATATGTAAAATTTGTTATACGTGGTGAAAGCATTGTTACAACATCAATTATTTTCTTTTCACTCCTCTTATGGTACTTATCATATAAGCGATCCCTCTAAAGCCGAACTAATAATAACTTTGTATAAGAAATTTTTATTTTCATTACGCTCGTTTATACATATCAGTGAATTAAACATAAACTATCGTGACATTAACTATACACATTTAAGTTAATTGAAGAAACAAGAATGTTATTTAGATAAATGAACTACGGATACAATTTAAAGAAAAAATCTGCCAAATCGTTAGTCTCGCTTATTTATCCTATCAGTTATTTCAAGGCTATTAATAGCAGTCTACTTTAGTTTTTTTTTTGGCGGAAGTTTTTTCGAGGGTAGAATTTTAAGGGTAAAGGTCATAAAAAGTTTTCTACAAACTTTCTTAAATATCTGATTAAGATATAATCTTAGCATATTTTCTTAATTATCAGAAAAGTTATTTATTTAAGATAAGTTTTTTCATCGAAAATACAGTTTTTAATCAGTAGATAGCGAAAGAGTATTAATTACTTTGTGCAGAATTCTTCGACTCTTTCGGTGTCAAGTGTTTCTTAACTCTTTTTTTTACTGGTTTTCGTATAGAAGAAGAAAAGATTTACGGTCTGAAACCCAGATTCCAATGACTGTTTTGATAGTTTCTACCTTCATTAAGCGGAACGAGAGAAAAAAGTTGTCTCCAGGTAGTTGATGGCCCTCCTCTCGTCTCATAAACGAAAATTAAATTTGTTGACGAATGCTTTGCACATGACGATTCTTTACCGTGACCAATCTGCAAATTTATGAATGACAGGGCGATAATCCGCATGTCCTAGACGCTATATTAGTTGTAAACTATTTATTTTGAAGATTAGACTGTTTAAGAACTATGATTAGACTTCATTAAACATTTTTATGGATGCATTCATTAGAACGAAACAAGTCTGCTAACTTCTTTTTTTTTTTTTTTTTGCCTAATTTTTGTTTGCTTGTTAGAACGAAACAAGTCTGCTAACTTTTTTTTTTTTTTTTTTTGCCTAATTTTTGTTTGCTTGTTCGCTGCTCTTGAACTCGTAAAGTCTTCCAAATTCAAATCAGTCTCCCATATCCGAGAGAGAATAAATATTAAAAAGGGTGTTTTTAAATTTTAGATTTATATGAATATTTATCTACTGATCTTTCGAGTTGCGAAACACCACCTACGATCAACTGTTACGCTATTTGTTCGTCAAATATTGTTAACCGAAAAAGTTCTTATATAAATACCAAGTAGGCTAGTTATGTCAAACAAACCAGAGTATATCAATAAATAATTTTTACATTTATTTACTAGTTTTTCAACATAAATATTGAATGACAAGATAGAAATGTATACAGTCTATAAATCTGACATATGCCTTATTTATTTTATTGTTTCTACACAATTTTTATAAAAGCAAGAAAAATCGTTCCTAAAAATTATTTTAATTAATGATGCAGTATTATAAAATTTTATCGCAATTTATAGGATTTTTAACAAGGTAAAGCCTTTTATTTACATGTTTCCCACTGTTTTACTTAAAAGAAAGAATAAATGCCTGTAAGTTTTTAAAAAGTATGGAAAAAATGATGTAGTTTTCTCAATTACTGTCAATAACCTGCTATCATTCCAATTTTCCGATATCAGAAAGCAGTTAAGTTAAATAATATAATTTGTAATAAATTTAAACATTTAAAGATAGATAAAAACAACCGTGACACTTTTAACCATGATTATTTCGAAGAAACAAAAAAAAATTCCCCAAGTTTTTAAAACTGATAAACGTCCTCGTGTCCTTGCGTTAATCCTTGTTTGAATATCTCTGAACTGATCTCTTTTGTTATTGGTAACTCATGGATTTAAAAGGAAACCTGATTGAAATCTAGAAAAAAATAAAAAAAATAATCAGGATTCAAAACAGAAATAAACGGATACGTGTAGCATGATTATGTATAAAGAAATATTCCGATTCTAATGAATTCGGATAAAATTTCTCAGCATCTCTATAGATAAGAAAATAATAAGCTATTTGACGTTGAATTGGCTAATTCTTTGGCCTACATCGAGATAAAAGTGTCACAAGCAGCGACGTCCCCATTTGACATCTCAGATTGTTCAGCAGATATGGAAATGCCTAATCTCCAAACTGGTCGTCGCTGACGTGTCATACTTCCACTTCCATAGCCGGATGTGTAAGAAAGAAACGTATAATCAGTGGACGATCGTCTCCATTGTTGCAATAGTCTTACCTGAGGCTCGAAATGCGCCAAGTAATTTACACCCAACGCTCTTCATTACGATTCGTCACGTCATCCACCACGAACAGAAAGACATGATTAAAAACCATCACTACATCTAATAACAGCATCGCGTGTGAACAAAAGTAAAGAATTAAGGTGGGACCGAAAGAAAACCCTACACAGACAACTTCCTTATTAATATTATTATAGGCATTGTTTTTAATGATGATCAAAATTTAAATAGTTGAGAATTGTTTGCCAGTTCACTGTTCAAGAATATTTTTTATTCGCCACCCGTATCTAATTTAATCAGTTCGAGTGGGACAAAACTTTAGTTTCGTTGCAGAACATTAATGAATGTTTTTTTGTGCTGAAAAACAATGTTATTTTTATGATGTTAAAACTATAGGTAAAAAATGTTCTAGCATAGAAATCTTACTAATAAGCTTAAGATCTCTCACGCTAAATAGTTTCACGAATACAGAAGTTTTAAATTTTCGAACAATTGCCATCTTGTAACAAAACTTCTAAATGGATTATTATGAGGATGAAGCGATCATTACACATTTTAATATTCTGCAACGCATTGTTCTTGGGATATTTTTTAAGGGCAGGCGGACAGACAAATGAAGTAATTGTAATGTTATTCATTTGCAACAAATAGTTTCAGAGATATCGACATTTTTAATATTTTTGAACAGCAGCCATCTTTCATTTGCAACAAATAGTTTCAGAGATATCGACATTTTTAATATTTTTGAACAGCAGCCAAGATGGCTGCTGTTCAAAAATATTAAAAATGTCCCGTAACCGAAGCACGTACGATTCTCGAAATTAATGGACGTGTATCTTAAATAAAAAAGAATGATTATATAAATTTGAATGTTTTATTATGTTTGATTCTCGAGATTTCCTGAGGAAGAAAGATGAACAGATAATCAGACGGATGAAACGGATACATATTTAATTTTTATAAAAAATAGTCTGAAATTATTATGGTTTCTACAACACTCTTATGCACAAGTGTTTATTAGTTTATTCACAGTAATAAACATTAGTCGATATCTATTTTTCGCAATAAATAAACGTGTTTAACTAGTATTTTATAACTAGCAGTGAGAATTTTAAAAACTTTTTCACACATTAAATGTATTCAGTTTAATTATTCTGATACACGTTCCAATAGATAGCGCATATTTTCAGTGAAAATTTTACGATCGTTTAATTAAACTTGCAGATACATCTTTTCTAATTAATATAAATTTGTAGTGAAAAATTTTTCATTTTTATGTTTTACACGAAACTGAACATACGAACACTGAACGTCTTTCACAATTCATTGACCGACTAGGATTAATCATATGGTTAATATTACAGTAAATAATTTTTGTAAAACTTTTACATTGGTAGCCAATTATGTTTCCTCTTATTTATAATCTAACATATTCGTATATCTAAGTACAAAACATATCATTGGTTAATACCTGAATTATTATTCTGTATAAAGAAATAAAGTGGTTCAGGAATTCTATATTTTCGATTGTAGGCTATAAAATAGATGTGATTTATAATAAAAGCACTCTTTAGTTTATTTAATTTTATCTTCGTTGGAGTAAAAATTTTTAAATATTGCTTGATTTGTTATTTGTTTAAAGTGAGGACTTAATAATTTTTTAATGTTTCCAAAGGCTTATAAGAACAATTATGAAGTATTGAACATTATGAATTTTCATTACTGAAGGCATTAGTCAATTTTGTAAAAGTATTATTATTAATTAAGTAGATATTTTTTAATATAAAATAAGCTTATAGTTTGATATCGTTCCTTTCTAATCTAATTTTTGCAAATTTACTTCATTTCTACTAGAATTGTTATTAAATCTAACATCTGGAATTATTATTAATTGCCTATTATACTGTTTAATTAATATAATGCTAATAAAATAATGTACAATAAAGTATGGAACCTGTTAATCAACTAAAATTAATAAATAATTAACATCATCTTGACCTAATAACCCCAACTTCCAGTTGCAGAATGGAGGTTCGAGTAAATTAATTTGTCTGGTTTAAATTAAGGTTAAAAGAACAATAAAAGAAAATATTAAACAGTTTTACGCTTCAATAAACAGTTTAATATTTTCTTTCGAAAGCGTAGAAATTGTAGGCTATTCAGTAATATATTTCTTCTATAAATCAATTCCATATCACTTTCTTCCTTTACGGAGGGTTCAACAAAAGGAATTGCTCTAATTTGGACAGATTTTTTTTGATTTTTTTCGTCCACGGAATCGTTTCTAATAATGACTATTTCTCTATTTTAAACAGTTTCATACATTCAGTTTATTGCGAAGTAGCTCCATATTAAACCATCTGGGATAGTTTATAAAAACTTCTGTATTTAAATGTAATAAATATTTCTGTATAATAAATTATATGATAGTCACATTTAAAAAAAAATAATTCTTCAAATATAACAGTAATAAGCTGTATGATATAAAAAATATAAAAACTTATAGTTATTAATCATTTTATAAAAATTTGATTCTAGTGGCTATAAAGATTTTCTCTTAATCTAAACTTATTTAAATTATTTAATTTTAAAATATTTGTTATATTTACTGTAAATTATAACACTTGACATTAATAATCAGATAATTAAAGAAGAAAAGAACATTAACTTACTTAATAATAAAGATTGTTTTATGAAATTTTTTCAGGCGTTATTAAATGTAACCAAATTGATATTCTTCTTATACTTCATATCATGCTAATATCCGACAGACAGAAAGCGCAAGAAACTTAAGGATAAAATACTTACTCAGCGACGATTTTTAAAGTTTTTTTCTGAGTTAGATATTGCTTATAAATATCTAGTTAATGTAGGCCTATAATAATCAAAATACATCATTATTAAATAAAAAAAAATAAACTTATATTTAAAGCATAATAAATTGAAAGTTTCGATGTTATTTTTAAAATAACAAGGGAATTTTAATTTAAAACCATAATTTATGCTTATTAAATTGTTAAATCGAAGGGTGTCATTAATTTTGCACAGCCACTAGTGAAAGTAATCTGTCACACTTCACTCATATTTTTTTTTTCTGAGAGGATGTTCTAGGCTACATAATAGGTTGTAAGAACAATCGCCTAGTTAACCTTTCTTCTCCTTTCCTAATTATATGTATCTTAAAGTTAATCAATTTGATCCGAAATTTTCATCCAACTCGTCGAAATATATTACGAAGAAAAGAAAATTCTCTTTACCATACTGACAAGATCAGAATTCCTAAAGAAAGGTCACGAAACTGCGGAGTGTTTTCTCACTATGATATGTTATTATCCATCATTCTCTAATCATAGAGATGACTTATCTTTTGCTTAACTTCTGCGAGTAGAAAAGAAACTTTTGTTTATCGAATTTCACGAAAACTTATTCATTTGATTTAGTGACCAACTAAAGAGTTATTACTGAGATAAGTTAGTAATTTTGACAATTATTATTCGAATCAAACGAAAATATACAAGTTCCAGAGAAGGAATTTATGAAAAAATAAGAAAGTTTCCAACTTTCGAAGAAGTGCAAAAAATAAATAAATAAATAAATAAGTAAAGCCCATTAATAATTTTAATTAGTTACAGTATAATCGTGTTTACCCCCATGACTGCTATTGTCGAACGAAGAGCAACATTTAAAATAATGGCTAATTCTTAACTCTATTCAAAACTGTTTTGTAGTTTCAGGAAAAAAAATCTTTAAAAAATCGACTTTTATGCAAAGAATGATCGTAATACATATATCAATTATTAATTATTTTATCTAATGCGATTCTCGATTTTTTAACGGCATTTCTTTAAGATTCTTATTCATCAAATCTAAAATATGGTTACTGTTAAATAGATATATCCCAAAAGAATCTTACCTGAAAAACTGATATTAAATCTTTTTGAAAAGATTTACGATCAAAAAGATGAATAGAAACTTTAAGAGGAATGACGCTTCCATACATGTTGGATCAGAGCCTAGAAAATAATGGCATGGAAGGTGTTCCATTCGTGAAAGCTTTCTTCGAAAGGATGCAAAATTGCCTTAAATATATCTTACAAATCAAGGAGGAGCAAAATTTTAAGTTCCTCAGGCGTTAAAATTCCTGGTTACAACCCTGCCCTGAATAATCTATATTATCGCGATTAACTGATATATGTATAGGCAACTTAAACATTTTTTTATTATTTTAGTTCTTCGAGTTTTAACTTTAATAAAAATAACAATAGAAAAGGCCACTAAACGACTAAGACACGTAAACTGATATCGCGAATGATTGTTTCCAGTTTTTCTTTTTTTTTTATTGTTCTAAAAAATTTTTTCTTAATTGGTCTCAAAATTTTTATGTAAAAAATTTTTATTTATTAGTTTAGATATTTGACTAAATCAGTCAGTTTTTAATAATTTTTCCAGAGATAAAAAAAGAAAAAAAATATATTATTGTAACAGGATTTCATCATTTTTGCATATTTTTTAAAGAAGTTTAAGTGATTACTGGTCGATTATTCTATTACTTTTCAAAACGATGAATATTTTTTTAATAATGCCTTTCTAAAGTGTTTTTAATCATTTCTTTGCAGCAAAGTACCAAAAATAGCATGAAATTTGCTTATGTTTTCGATGAATTGTTTCAAATGAGATTTTATTCTGTTCTGGTTTCTGCTGAACCAGAGAGATGACGAAACATTTATCAATACATTAAAAAAATTCTTTTCTTTTTTCTTCTTTATAATTTAACGAGACAAATCGCACTATCTGCGAAAATGTGAAAAGCACCACTCGCGGCCTCACAAAATAAAAAGAATTTCTTAATGGAAATACTGTTTTTAAAATAAATGAAATTCTTTTAAAATGGAAATCCCTCTTCTACATTTTTTTATTGCATTCGCGAATGTGATTCTCCATTAAAAAGTTTTATTAAACTTAGAGAAAATAATTATTTGAGAAATTTTAAATAGTGGAATAAGTTATGTATAATTCTACCAGTAATGTAAAAGCAGGCATAATATTTAGAATAATAAAACAAAAATATCTTATATTTGGATTTTTAAACAAATACATATTAAAGTTGAAGAATGGAATGTTAAAAAGTGATCATAAATCTATTTTATGAAACAGAGTTCAGAAATCTTGGCATTATACCACAGAAGCTATAAAATGATTCTTTAGTACCTAAAATTCCAAATTTTCTAAATTACTGTTTATAAAACTTAGCATTATAAAACCTACTTTATAGCATTATTGATAGAAAAACTAGTTATAGAACATTCTAAAATGTTTAAATTATAGAATAGCATTGTTTAGAGTTCTAGAATAATTTATTCTATTTCACTTTTATTTTTAGATAAATGTGAAACAGAATAAATTATTTTAGAACTTTAAACAATTTAAGCTTTTTTTCTGAAATAATAACAACAACTTTTTTCATTATTTAATTTTCGTTTAAGAATCAAAATTTTTGTTTTAATATAAACAAATCAAATTTAATTTATATTTGACAAATAATAATAATACTGCAATTTATTATTTTTTATGTCTAAATTAAAAAACTAATATTTGAAATTATTTATTTTTGTTATAATTTTTCTTCTTTGATTAAAAAGATGCTTTTTTTTCGAGCGATGTTTATTCTTAATACGCCCGCAAAATTAATAAACAAATCGTATATAATACGCGCACCAAATAGATTTAGAGTGTTAATTTTCGGTCAGAGAAAATTTCGTGTCAGAAATATTGGGCAACTCACTGATGGAGTAGGTCAAGTAGGAGGCGATCAACTTAATACGAGGTGTGCCCTTTCTCGGGTGTAGTTAGTGCGAAGCCCACTCCAACATGGCGTGACGTCAGCCCGCGGGCAGGTGACGCCTCCTGGTGGCAGGGACCTTACCGTAATATCTCACAGCCCCGGGATACAGCGCCCCACTCTGCCAAGGGCGGCAAATGGCCAAACACCTTCCAGTGATGAGTTAGCAACAATGCCTCGCATTATCCTACGTTAGAGACGTGCTAGAAATTAAACTCCTTTTTTTATATTCTTTTATCGCTGTTTTATTCGATTAGGCTTTTGCTCGATGCGCACACGGTTACTAGTCTTTTTTTTTGGAACGCATTCTGTTAAGTATCAATTTGTAGATGTGTCATCGATTAAAAGCCATGTTTCATTTACTTAATGCATTAAAAAGAATCATTTGTCGCTTAAAGTCGAATCATGATATCCCCGCATCCATCATTTCGCCAGCTCCTAGCACTTCTTGGCATAGAGGCCGAAATGCGTTAAGTAAATAGTCTGCCAACATCGGGCACAATTGACAGCATCACTGGAAAGACCAACGAACACATTCGTTCTAACCAATAGACGACCAAGAAGTGGGGAAGATAAAAAAGCAACGACTCGTTTGATTGGGCCGGATTCGTCCGGGTCCTTCCCTCTCTCTTCTGTTCGATGCTGGTTCAGTTGTGGCGTGTGAGGAGTGCGTGCGATGTGGACTGATCCGTCTGTCTTCTTGTGCTAGGAACGTCTGCATGACGAAGTGACCGGACTCAACATGGACAAGTGGAAAACAGATTGGACTCTTCGACTGACCGTTTGCCTTTCGTGCATCCTTTTACCCGTCACGGCCATCGGAACATGGATGTAAGTATACACACGTTTATATATCTATATATTCTATTCTACACACCTTTTTTTTTTCTTCTTTGTCTGCTCCTAGGCTTTTACTCTAGAAAAGTTTTGCGGTAGCAGTTGAATGACTGAATTAAATTTACTTGGAAATATCGGTTTACGACTTTAAGAAAACCGGAAACAAACTATAAATATTCAAAGCACGATGATCCAATTAGCTCTTATAGATGCTAAAATAACTTTTATGTAATAAATGAATAAAAATGTCTTCGCGTCATAATCACGTGTTTCAAAAGATATCGTGCCATTGTTTACATTATTAATTTGCCATCGAGTTCGTGGCACCAGTTAAGTGCCGTGAATGTTTTCGATTGACAGATAATAATATATATTTATTATAATCACGACAGAACGACATAAATAAGAGATTAGCGGATCCGATCAATAACGTCACGATATACCGTGTCTTTAATTAAGTAACAAGATGTATATATCTGTTTGTATGTCGAAAGTATTCGTGCCACTTCTCCACAATAGAAACCAGAAAGTTTAACTGTATACGAGCGAGCGGCGTGGGTGAGAAGCAACAGGTTCTTTCTTACTCGAAGGCGATATGTATAGTAGTCTTAATTACCGTAATTTATTGTTATAAGAGTTCTCGTCAGTAGAGTAGAGGTTCATAGAAGTGGAAACAATGTGTGTTTGTTTGAATCGTGCAACTCGCCAGTTTCTTTCGTCTCTGAGATCATTGTCAGTGACATTTCGGATAATATAAAAGTATGAATGTGTCAGTAGGAACGCCCCTTACATATCGCGTGCTAGGCAGTCATTATGTAAGGCGCAAAAGACCCTCCTTTTTGCATCCTCGATTATCTTTGATCTCAGCCGCCATATTCATTGCAAATAAATTAAAGAGCGGCGAAAATTACCGTCTTCTTCTTCTTACGTATACGTTTTATCGCTATATTTTTATTGATAATTATAATATTTGTGGAAAATCAAGCGTTCTAACGTGGTAATTACCGTACGCCATGTGTATACAAGAATAACTCGTGTTTTGCCTTTAAATTTACCAACTTTAAACGATACTCGACGATTTTTTTTAAAATTCTGCTTGAAAGGTTTATAAACTAAAATGGTGTGGATTAAATTAAGCTTTTATTCGATACGCTAATCCCCGACAATAGTTTGAAAAGATGAACTGCAGCGGTTCGTCCCAAAGCAGATTATAAGCTTTAACTCAGATTAAGAGATTTTTTCCATGTGCAAATGAATAAAGTACTCGTACGTTCACGTAACAAATGGCCGTTTTATTAAATATACGTGGTATGTCATTAAATACGGAATAAAAAAAAATGGTTTCTCAGAAGTAGGCGTCAATGCGTATTACTAGAAACAAAAAAGGAGTTTTTATCTCATAAATTATCGTTCGTGGACAGCAGCTTTCTGTAGGCGACCGCGATTAATGATATCTTAAGCCGTTCGATGCCGTTGTTTAGGTGGATCGATAACAGTTAATTAACTTCAACACGATCGCCAACACGAAGAAGAAATAGTCGAGATTTTCCCCCACGGTCTCCATTTTTTTTCTTTTTTTGCATGGAGAATAATAAATTCTCTCGACTGTTTGAGTTATTCATCTCACATTCTGATTTTATGATTCGGAATTTTTGAGGCACCCAAAGGTCGCGTTTAGCTCTCAAACTTCGACCCCCTTTATATATACTATACGTATTTTTTATTGATCCGGTCGCATTTCCTTTATATTTTTAATACAATTTCACACTCGGATGCATTTTATATCGTATCTCGTAATCTTAAAAGTTATAAAACAGTCTGGTAGATTAAAGAGATTTGTTATTTTCTTAATTACACCTTTAGAATTTCGTAAAATTTATATCAAATCTTACATCTTTTGTCACTGAACTTTCGCTTATGAAAAACTTGGTGGTTAACTTGTTTATAATTGCTAATGAAATATTTTCATCTAGTCAAATCGATGGCATATCCGTTCGGAAAATAATATTTTAGAAAGAATAAGCTTAAAAACGGACAGAAGAAGCATTCTGATCACTCTCTTCTAACGTTATTAACTAACTTATGTTTGATTTATTACCATAAATTTATCGTTCATTGTTCGTGCATTGAATCTGTAATTTAAACCGTAGATTTTCTAGGTTTAAAGCCACATAAAGTGAATAAAGTTTAGACAAAAGTTATAATGAATTATAACTGATCAAAATGAAGTAATGTCATTATGCGAACTATTGAAACGTTCGATGTGAATTCGAGTCATTAGAATAATAATAAAATTTATTTATGCAATTTAAATATAGTTTTATCACGGAAACATTAGCGTTAGATGTTTTTTTATTCTACTGTCGAACCTGTTAAATTCTATAATGAGAGAATTAAGGTACTTCCGCGTAGATTTCTTGGAGGCAAAACTGTTAACAGTTTGTCAGATAATAATCATCAGAGTTTATATCTGCAAATAAAAAAGCTGTGGATGAATCTATCCTTATAAAGTTTTTCAAGTTCGGAGTCGTGAGATCGTTGCTGACCCCTCTAGACAGATCTTATTTCGAATAACAATCTGCTATCAGACTTTACCTCGGTCAAACCTGTGATTACCAATCGGTCTGTTGTTTCAATTTAAGCGATGACTTGTATTATGGCAATCAGTGCCACTGATAGCATCTCGCCAACTATGATGTATCAGGGGTTCGAGTCCTTCACGCATACAGCCGAGGTAGAAAATGACGTAGACTAAGACAAACGATGCCCCACCCCACCTATCAACACGCTGGACGGACGATCACGCATGCCAAACATGTGCGTAATTAACTTAAAGGGTCAGATACAAACACGTGGAATGTTGCTTTACGTCTGTAGAAATTATCCGAGTCTGCATCACGAATTGTTTTTCATCTTGTGTCGTAATTAAACTCGTGAACTTTCTGACTCATTCGAGACCAGAATCTTTAATAGACGAGAAGACATCTTACTGAACGATAACTCTAAGTAACAATGCATAGGTGCTCATCAAACGTTTAGCTAGTTTTTGGCTTACTCGCGGCTTGCTTAACACCCAATAAAATCTATCAATAAAGTATAAAATTTTATGAGCATTTTGACGCCGAGAAATGTCTATAAAATTAATTTTGCTGTTAAACCTGAATACATTAATTCTACAAATAACTTTTTTGTCCTAGTCAAACTGGAAAGCATATATAAGATAAATTAATTTCTTTTAGGTCGTTGCGACATATACTTAATCACACAGCTTCAGAGATCTGAGATCATGAATTTCGCGTGACGATCGCATTGTAAACTCTGAGTTTTAAGAGCATAAAAATGAAGTCGTTACTGTTACAATTTTTAAATTATGTTTGCATCAATTAGATTTATCATTGAAACGAAACGATTCTTTTTAAGTGCCAGTAGCATTTGTCTTTTGCAAACAGCTAGAAGAATGATGAGATACTCCGAAAATCAAGATTGAGAAAGATGTAATCGGTTCCTCTCACAAACGAAGTGCACTTAGAGCTTATCTTTTCGAATAATTTCGATCCTTATAAGGCGTGTGGTTTAAAAAATAAATTTTCTAAAAAACAGTCACGTTCATATCCTGCCATTGCGTGAGAACTCACTCCCGTAGGCCCTCGTTTCGTCAAACACGTGATCGAGTCTATTATGCAGGAAGAATCCAACAATCTGTAACTGCGGTCGTGTCTTCGTAAATCTTCTTGCCTATTGAGGACAGAGAGTTACGATCGTTTCTTCAATTAAAGAGGAAATCTCCAACAATAGCGCACCATGAGAGCGGAGAAGCTGATTTTAATTACTAGCCAGTCAAAAGTATGAAAATGTCAATGCCAAGTTGAGTAGACTCGGTTATTGTTGTAAGGAAACTTGGCTTTAAAATGATTAATAATATTTACGTAAATGAGAAGAAATATTATTATTATTAAAATAATAATAATAATAACGTATAATCATTAATTGTTTTTTTTCGAAACGAGGAAGTAAAAGATCATTTCTCGTTATAACGCACAGTAGACTTTTCTATAAGCGGTGTCTCTTGTACCCAATAAGTTGCGTGAACTCTGTTATTATCCTGACATGATTCTGGTACAATGCATCTTTGTGTTGGTTCGATGTCAGAGAATAAAACAGCAGTGCCTTTTTTCATAAACAGCATTCTACCTAATACAGAGCCGAGTCTGTTTTGTTGTAGAGGCACTTGAGAGAAACGAAACTTTCCAAAACATAATTTGAATTACGTCACAGCAGTCGTAATGTTTGCTTTTTCTAAATATTATTATAGTTCGTATTGGGGAGCATTTTTAACAATCAGAAAAGAGTAGAAATTACTTTTTAAGAATGGAAAACATTAGGCAAACAAAGGTTCCGTTTGTCGATCCAGTGAGAGACAAATACGATATTATAAGCGCTGTTTTTTGTTAATTAAAGTAGCGTGTGTAGACCACTAAGAGATTTAAAGGAACCAGGATATGTGGTTAGATTAAATAAGTATGAAAAATATTAATTGTTAGACCTGTATTTAAAATTAAATAATCCACGAGTGCAAAGAACAAAAATATTAATTGTTAGACCTGTATTTAAAATTAAACAATCCACGAGTGCAAAGAACAATCATTAAATTATGATGATGATCATTTTTATCTTCAATGCTGGAAATGTTTTATCAACATTTAAAATCTTCTGGAAATTCTCTTATAAGTATATTTGTTATGATGACATCTGGTATTCAACAATGTTGATAAATGATGCCATTTTAATTTTTATAGAAAAGTACACATGAAATAAAAAATTACGATTAAAACAAAATTTTTGCTTAAATAAATAAATAAATACTGTATTCTTATATTAAAAAATATTCTTATATTTTTTAAAACATGATTTTTTTTATGTATATTAATATGTTAATATGCAGTTGAAACTATAAAATTGCATAATTTTTATTCATGATCTATAATTAATAGAATCAAAAACATTTATTAAATGTTAGGCTTTTAATGCGATCAAACTCGAAAATGTATTTTGCATATTAAGCAAATTTGTTTTTTTTTTCTAAAGATCTCTTTCGATATCATTTTTTATTTTTTTTAAGGACAAACATTAAAATTAATTTGGTTTCGCATAACGTAAAGAAAAAGAATGATGGATATTGTAAAAAGCAAGGTCGCCTTTTGAGCCCCTTTTCAATAATAAATGATGATGTCGTTTAAAAGAAGAAAGATTTAAGAGACAAAGTGTACTCTTGCTTCGGCGACTACGTCATCATTTATCCTTCCTCTCGGCGATTAGATAGTAGGAGGCACGCCGGGTGACGAAATAAAGAAGCAAATGAAGGACGCCACTCGCTGCGATGAAGGTGTCGATGAACTAAGATGGAGCGTTGGTGTCGAGCCTCTTCCACGCTCTTAACACTCCCATACATGTCAAACATCACTGACAAACGAAACAAATCTATACTCGACGTTTCTTTGATTAAACAATCGGTGTAAATAATTCCATAATCGCTCATATTAACAGGTATCCGTAACTCCTTTGCGCCTTATAGAAGTGTCGAAAGGCACTTTTTCCTATTGTTTCTTTTAATACGCGAGTTAAATGCCCCGAATTGAGTTGTTTGAAACGTATATACGCTGATGGAACACACTAATTACCGACAGCAAGGCTCTAATCCTCATCATACGGACCTTGCAATTAACATCTTCAATCATCTATAATGATATCTACTGATTGGTAGTTTATCCTTATAATTAGCTTGTTTTGATCAGCATCATCTTTGCTTCGAGGCAGAGATATTGTGGTTTTTGTGGGTGAGGGGATTGCCTACCCTCGTATTTTCGGATGAGAACCCTTAAAACTCCGAATATCGTCGCTGGTTCTAACATAATTGATGCTTAACTGCCATTGATCGCTTCCACTCGTGTGGAGAGAGAAGGAGAAAAAACGCGTTACGACTTCTATAATTTGATGTTTCCGACTGCTAATAAAACAAAAATTTAGCGCATTTGTTATCGTTAAAGGTTAATGACGTTTCAAATAATCACAGATGCAAATTTCATTCCACTCTCATCGAACTTTTAGGGAAGTTTTGATGAATATTCCAACATCTGCACATTTAATTCTAGAGAAATTTGATTTAAATCGCGCTCGTTTTACAGACAACAGGTCAATAATCTTTAACGATTTTATTCAACTTAAAAAGAAGAGGATAAATTCAAGGAGATTTTTCAGGAACGATACGAGAGCTTGAATTGCTCGCAACCTGTAATTACGGACTGATTCCAAGTAAATCTGGATGAGTTAAAGACACTTTCGAGTCAATCTTCTGGACAGATTAAGGGATTTGGATATGTTAAAAGTCCGGGTGGCATACATGGCAGAGGAGGTAGAACATAACCTCGCCCACTTACTTAACCTTACCGTCATTGCAGATGGATGCCTGACAGACGTTAATTGCTTCCTTGTCAAGTTCTGCCATTTTGATGCGATATAAGATCGAAATCCGGCTCTTAACTAATCAGTTTTTAACGATGTTCATAAAATCTCGACAACAGTGACAAAACAGATTTCTTTTACGAATTTCCGCCATCTTTCCTAGTTTAGACGCTGGCTACAAGTTTAATTTTCAAAACTTTTATTGAAATACCTCGAAAGTTGGTAACTTAAAAAAAGGTTTTAAGATTATACTAATTCGAAAAATATACAAGATAATAAGTTTCTCAAGCTGAAAACTGCTTTCTTAGTAATCACGTTAAAGTCCGTTTTATGAAGAAACTTAAGTTTATTCTTCTCGGAACTCCGGGAAAATTTAATTTAAATGCTAATTTTTAAATTCAAGAGAGTATAAATACGAGAAAAATAACCAAGCAATGCGCATGATGCCAAAAACCATTCTCAGCCTATTTACATAAATTTCAGATTATTTTTAAGTGTAGTTAAGCAAATTTAACTTATTTAAGAATATTTTAAATACGATATTTTTTCTCTTTATAATAAATTTTAAAATTAAGAGATTCATTCCAATTCAGAACTGTTACGTGACTGTTAAAAACAAAATAATACAGGCCTATTTTATAAGTGAAAAGCTTTAATGGAAATGTTTTTTACAGATTAGAATCAGGAACTTCCGCATATTGGCTTCCGCCTGCAGTTTAGTCAAGAAGCTAAAAGCGTCGATGATATCTCGTGACAAGCCTTCCTTCACGATCTTGTGCGTAGTTCGTTCTATTTTATCTGATCACGATGAAGATTGTCTGTGGAGTTGAATAGAAACACGTCTTTTGCTAACTTGCGCAATTCGAAGACAACAATCTTCTGCTGGAACTAGAACGATCCTCGATTCAGATATAATTTATGATATTATTTGAATCTTTGTTCATTTGGAGCATTTCTTTAAATACGTATTCTTATATTTATATTATTTTACTATATTTTCAATATATCTGCATAATTCCAGCAAGTATTAAAGGGATGTTGATTATAGAGTATTCCTTTAATATATTATATATACTTTTTACTATATTTTCAATATATCTGCATAATTCCAGCAAGTATTAAAGGGATGTTGATTATGGAGTATTCCTTTAATATATTATATATACCTATTATGAACATTTCTTTCAAACTTATATATATATCTATCAATTATGAGCATTTATTTAATGCAAATTCTTTAATAACTGTTCATCAAAGACATTTCTCATCGTGTTGATCATCGTCCCTCATTTTGACATTTCTTTGGTGTTAGTTCGATCATTACAAATATTTTTTAATATGTTTTTATTCGACATATAAAGAAAATTTTTCGAGTTACCGGCATTTATTTTATCACCAAATTATTAATAATTGATGATAATATTTATGTCTGCGTCGTTATTCTATAAAGCAAACCGATTTTATTAAATAAAATTTTTCCGATAATTATCTTTTGATGGAATTTTTGCAGACACATTCTTCTCTTGCGATGGAGATGGTGCATCCATCGTGACAAAAGGCCCATTGTCGGGACGATGTCTTCTTCCAGGTGCTTTCTGCCTGGCTTGCTCCCTTCTGAATCGCTCTGCATAGAAAAGGAATCTTTGAATAGAATCCAATTGAAGTCAGCCAATCGTAATGTAATAACTTGAAAGCTTTTATGTATTCTTCCCCATAGCTACCTTAATAATTCTATATGAAGATGGTTGCGAATTCTGAACGAGGATGAGTTCGTTGATCATATTGTTATCATAGACAAGGGGTTGTTTCGGGAGTCAATAGTTTTCTAAGTTTAAAACATTTTAGAATGAATATAATACAAACTGTTAAATTCTCTCGCACAGTGGCAATTAAAACGGTTTATTAACGATTTTTGTTAACAGACACACTGACTACAAAAATAGATAAAAGAACTTTTCTCATTAATTTCAATTGTTAAAATTCCAATTAAACTACTAATTTATTTAATTAAAATTAAGAAAAAAATCATCCTGTCGATGCCAATAGATAACAGAAGAAGAACAAGTTACTTTCGGCTGTTTATCTTGAGATGAATTTCTGATGTCTGTTTAAGACAAAGCGGATGATTAATAATGATTTATGAAAGGCATGTTACTGTTTGACTTTCAAATTTCTTCAAGAATCTTTATAAGTATGCGATTTTAAAATTATTCTTACAGCAAAGTAAATCTGTGATCTAGAATTATATAGTTCGAAATTAACAAATCTTTTGTTTGGTTCGAAACCAGCAAATCTTTTATGTCTACGAATCTCTTAAAATATGAGAACTTTATAATGATTTCTTTTTAATATTTAGTTCGCTTCTAACACCCATTTATCATACTGACTATCAGTTATTAAAAGCTGAAATTTTTAAAGGCTGAACAATGTTTCTAGATCATTGTCTTCAGCAGTTTTCATCCCGATAATAGGTTTTAAGCTGGCCTCTCGAAAATTATAATTAAACCATAAAATGCGGGTCATTCTGATAAACGTAGGTGCGGATTTCTGGTAGATTAAAGGATTCGCAATTACATCTAATTATCTCGTTCCAATCTCTGTGGGCCTACTAATGATCTCTAATGGAAAATCATTAAAAAAAAAACAAATTATTTCCTCCTTTTATATAAGACTGCAAGAACTTTTATCTATTATTTTCCTAATTTTTTTGAGGAGCCATTAAATTAATGTAGTAAAGCCGTCACCCACCTTTACCGACTGTGCTAACTGGGACTTTTGCAGAGGCGATATCATTTTATAGAGCTAAGTTAAAAGAAGATTAATGGCAAGATAAAGAGAGGTCAAACGTGACGAAAGAATTGAATAGACAAATTAAAACCGAATATTAGAAACAATTGAGGAAAGACACGACTATTCGTATCAAAGAAATATGGTGTGTCAGTCGAAAAATAAAGCAGGAAAAAAGTATAAGTGAGAAAAATAAGTATACGAGTTTATATTGCTAAGAAATTTCTAATGATTCTTGGCAAATATTATTTAATAATCTTTAAGATTTCGTGCAGTAACAACTGTAAAATATGTATTTATCTTTGTTTATATTGCTAAGAAATTTCTAATGATTCTTGGCAAATATTATTTAATAATCTTTAAAATTTCGTGCAGTAACAACTGTAAAATATGTATTTATCCTTATATAATCTTAAATTATGTTTGGGATTATCCAAAATTGTTTTTACTGAGAAGTAGCGAGACTATAGACATTGTCAGACTAACAAATGGCGAGTGTGTACCAAGAAAATGGCAATTTTCCCAAACGCCCTCTCCAGTTTATTGAAAAAGTAAGCGAGAATAAACTTCCTTATTCAATAAAGGATTATAAATGATATGGTAAAGTTTAAGCAAACAATAAGATTATGAGTTAAATCGTTCTGAGAAGAATCCATTTATTGTTTTAAAACATACAAATAACGAGTTTCTAAGAACGTGTTGCTTTCTTCTACTGTGTAAAACTGCAACAAGGTTATGTTGTGCTCGAGTTCATCTTCGGGTTGATCAGTTTTCTTTGAGTGATGCGTGTTACAAACATGTGGAATGGAAAGATCCTTCACAGTTACCCCGTCAGTACCTCTTGGGTTCAGCGGACGAGGAAAAAACAATCCACGTGGTAGCCATAGATAAGAACTACCGTACAAATTACTATGACATACGGCTCTTGTCAGGTCGACGAAAACAATGGCCCCGACCTTGCCACGGCAAAAGCTCCACTTTTACTAAGTGACGTCACGCCAACAAAATATGGCGTCTGCGACGAAATGACGGCAGATCTGTCATGTTATTTACTGTGAGTCGTTGTCGCTAAGCACCGAACGTCTGTCTTTTCCTCCCACCCAAATACTTTTAACATTCTAAATGGTTTACCTATTTCTGTTTTGGACTCGCACTCTGTTGTTGCATGCCTTCGATACGGAGTAGCCTACATAAGAACAAACACGTTTCCAAACAGAATTTTGCAATAGTTTTATAACAATCCTGCAAACTAGAAACTGATATCACGCTTATACTTTATCAGGTGAAGTAGGCTGCCATGCTACGTTTTATTGAAATGCTACTTTTTGATGTTACTGAACTCATTCTGGTATTAAAGGAGTAATAAAAATTTGCGTTTTCTTACATTTTTATGGGCGATTTAATCTGAAATTGGCACGAAGCAATTCTCGTCTGACCCAATTACTATAAATTAGGATTTTTTTTTTTTTACACTATACATTAACTAGTAAGACAAAAAAATACCGATTTTTAATACAGTTAAAGTGGTTAATTTTTAGCAAAAATTAAACGCACCCAAACAATCTTTCAGAAGCAACCCGCATCACTATCATTATAACGCTAAATCCCGAGTTTTATACTGTCATACGGTTAAGAACAACATTAATAACGAGCCATTTACTACCCAGTAATAGACGTAAAAGTTATAGTGACCTCATTATTAATAAGCTCTATTATCGAAAAATGTAATTTATAAAGTTTACGCCTACGCTCCGTAGTTTATAATACGGAAAAGAGAAAATGAATTTTACCCAAACACGAATCTTGTCTCCAGTTATTATTCTTATCCTCGTTACCTTCGAGTAGAGAGGGAAGCGAAATCTATCAATTACCTCAGTGTTGCCAACTTGATTAATGGCGACGTAGACTTAATGCTATCGAACGAATTATCTCAAGCTTTTCAGCAATAGGTAGATGAGTAAACCGATTTTTCCATCTTATAAGAGACTTTTAAATATTTCCTATAATTTATTTAATATAAAAATCCGAAATCAACAATATAGAGGTTTATAATTGCTAAAATATTAATTATATTTTTACAGGTTAGTCGGCAATTAAAAAGCAAACAGATCGCTGTGACATGTATACAATAAAGTAGTATATGGCTGAACATAAAAAAGTTTACTTGAAATATAATCTATAAAAATAGAATAATTGTAATATAATGAATACTTTGTTCGATTATTTTTACCTCTATGCGAGAACGAAATGTGTATAACCTATATCTAATGTAAATAACCACAACAAAAGAACTAATATAGTGTATACGGAGGAAAAAAATTGAGCGATGTCTGACCTTTCTGAAGTAGAAATGACGGGTTAACTAAACAACTCCACCTCTCTTCATGAAGGATGGGTTAGGTGAGAAATTGGAACATCTGTCAAAGATTATAAAAGATTTCTACTGAAGCAATATCTATTAATGTCAAGCGAAACATCAAAAACTTCCAACAGTTCCATATAAAATTATAACATAACGAGTTGATTTAACAATTCTTTTTTTAGCTTCAATTATTCTTTAATAACTGCAGATTGTATCAATCAAAATATTTGCTTTCAGAGAAATCCACATTAACGCGAACTTTTTGATAACGAATGTTTTTCTTTCCCTGCATCGTGCACTCTATCAGATGCAATTTTGATCGCATGTAACTTCATAACATACGAATACCAGCATTTGAAAGATAAAAAGAGAAAATTCGTGTAACAAAAAACAGAGAAAGTCAGTAAGAGAAGATAAAATTTCTATATGACGTTATCGTCTTCCGTGATCTGTAGAGTTTTCTTCGATAGCATCTTTAATGCCTAAGGTACACGTAGAAAGTCACATTTCAGACTGGTTCGTATTGGTTCGGATGCTGTCATAACGTGACCGAAAACCATTTGTGTTTGTACATGTCTAATTACTCACAATTTGATTGATATAATTGCCAGTTATGTGTGTGTCTAACATAAACACCAACAATTGAACAGGCATACCACCCGTTGTGTGTTTTTGGTAAAGTTAATTGTATCTTCGGGCTTCAGACTTTTTGTACAGGTGAAATGCCTGTAGGATGTAATGAGATCTATAAATCTCTCCTATTCTTTCTATGGATCATATTTATTTTTACATGACAAACAATATTAAAGAATTTTGATAATGACGTTATAAGATATCCTACTCGAAAGATATGTTGTTTTTAACAATTTCTGCGGCTATTTTTTTAATTTAATTGTTTTCTTCATGACTTTTCAGGAACCTAGGAATCCAAGGAATAGATATTTTGAGGAACCCTCAAGCATACATGTTGGGTGCTCAACCTTTATGTACTCAACTCAAAGGTCTATCTCGTGGACAGACGAAACTTTGCTATTTATATCAGGACCACATGGCTCATGTAGGAAGAGGAGCAAGAATTGGTATTAACGAATGCCAGTGGCAATTTCGTCACAGACGTTGGAATTGTTCCACAGTTGAAGATTCGAGTGTCTTTGGACCAGTGCTTAACATACGTAAGTCCGAATTATTGATACTTTATGAACAGGAACCAATTTTGATACCCGTGGTTAAACATGAATATTCTTGTTGCTGCTAAAGATAAGAACTTTTTGTTAACTTTATAGATGATTTTAATACGCAAGGCAATGATCCTCTGATATTTTTAACAGTACAAAAAATTAAGTAACCGAACAATTCTAAAATTGTAAAAATGAACTTATAATAAATCAAAATTTTAAACTGTCATAATTTTCTATAAATTAACAATTTTAGAGGAAAGTTTTTAAAGTAAGCGAATGAGAATAGAAAATGAATATGGGATTGAAGTTTATATTCCGAACAGGAAGTTGTCACTTTTGGTGTCATAGCAATCAAATTGTCACTCGGTTTGTCCTTCTACCCCGGCATGTCGTTTGTAAATACTTAATTGCTCACTAACGTCAACAGAAGCCTTCTCTTTTAAAGTCTAGCAGCGCGTCCTTGATGAACATCAGACCGCAGATGCAATAAACACAATGGAAATTGGTCTTTTTAAAACGAAACTATAATAAATGCTCGTGAGTAGTCCTATAAATGTCACTGGGAAGCTCGAAATATTCAATGGACAATAATAAAATTTAATATTGTTATTCTCTTTTGCTTAATTGGCTAAAAAATATTTGCTTTCCTTTTTTTCCTTTTATTTGTGGCAACGATTTATGCCATCGAGAGCCTCAAAAAACTTTCGTTCTCAGCGGACCAATTTGTATACTAGTTCGATAGTATTGGTCTTATCAGTAGATTGGTCGGAGATAATTATTATTAATTAGAATAAAAGACTACTAATTAAAGTCGTTAAGTGGAATCCGAGCTAATTATTGTTAACAAAATGGGAGGAGTTAAGATTGGGCGTCACCGTGATTCACACTCCGAAATCCTAATTAACGGAGGCGGTCCTTTAAGCTTGATGATGTCACTCGTATTGTGATTCATTCGAATCCAACGAAGCGTGCAGCAGCATGCAACAAGGGAATTTGTACAAACACACGCACACATGCACGGGTCAAAAAGAGATTAGGAACATAGAAGATCAGACACCTTTCGTGCCCCACGCAGGATTTTTGAATGTCGTAAGATTCCAATGTCGTTATTTCTAAACTGATTGGTTCTTGCCTTTGTTCTGCATCTGATAAACGACGTAACTGATTGGAATGGAACTAGTTTTCGGAGATTAAAAGAAGGGTAGACCACCCGCCGCGTTTTCTCTCGAAGACCTGAAGCGTAACTCTAGCGTAACGCAATAAATTTTTATATCCAGACAACTTGCAGATTAGTAGAATTATCTCTAGCTTTACGAATATTGGCTTCATGTTTGCCATTCGTGAGAATCATTCGATACGCGATACGTTAACAGCTGTCTAAAGTAGAATTTTTTATGTTACACGATCGCCATGATTTATATATAATAATTTATGAAACGAACGTGAGTTCGACTTTAACTATCGTAAGATCTATGCAAAATTCAAAAAAAAAACTTAATAAAGAAATAAAGTTTAGCAATTAAATCAGATTTTTATTGGCTTTTTTCCCATTTAAAAAAGGAAAGTGCTTGATATTTAGCGTGACAACCGCAATAATGAATGGTTTCAATATTTCCTAGCTTCTAATAATAGGTTCTTTCTATGCTTCTAAAAATATTTACTAACGTGATTTACAGTATTTCATTTTTTAAAACAAACTTTATACATGAAATGCAGAGAACCTTTATTATTTTCTAATGAATATTTATTCTTTTTTCTAGTTTAATTTTTAGAACTTGCAAATTTACGAAGAGAAAAAATCTGCAATAACTCCCAAGCTAAAAAATATATAATTTCAATAAAATTATTACTAAATTAGAGTTAGAAAATATAACTGGATTATAATTTCGACTGTTTAAAAATTTAACTAAACAATGTTAAGCATAGAAAAATAAAAATTATAACGTGTCTACGATGAGGCTAACAATAAATTAAGAACCATTATATTAATTAATTAAGTACAATTTAATTAATTCTAGCTTTTCGCAAACATATGAGACTAACAGCGTAGAGAAGGCAGAAGATAAATTGTTATAAATTAAGCTTAAACAAGAACGACTCTTATTAAAAAATAAATAATAATTATTTACCCAAGAATTATGTGCATTAAGTTTCAACCAGATGTAACTACGAAGTAAATTATCGTTAAAATTTGACGAATTATTTTACAAAATTTTTATTTCGAAAGTTCGACTTCTCAAAAATATATATTATAAAAAAAATTCATTCGCTATCTCAATTTTCTCATAAGTTAAGTCAATAGAAAATAACAGACTACAGTTTTGTAACATAAGCTCGGGTGCTCATGCTTCCCAAATGTCTCGATATTTTTTTATCAGCTTAAATTAAATATTACGATTTTCAACTTTGTAAAAGAGTTACAAAACAAAGAAATTCAGTTTTATAAATCTCTTTTGAGCTGTTTACAATATGAATATTTTATTGGGATCACCATAGATCGGGCTAATGCTAAATAATAAAGCGAAGATACAAAAATTAATATTTTCTCACAATGCACTCAAAATGATGACACTGCTACACTCGTAGATAGAAAACGTTTAAAAGTAATGATTCATTGCTCACCGAGAGCGAGAAGAGAGAGAGGATGACATATAAAGCAGAGAAACGCGTATTTGTCTCCCTTCCTCTATTATTGTTTGAGAGGTTCATCTTTCTTGATTTTTTTTTCAGAAGCTTAAATAACATTTAAAACCAATAAAATATTTAACAATGATTACTTTTTGCAGCAGTCAAAAGTAAATTTTATTTAAATAAAAAATATCCTGTATATTTGCTATAAGAATGTGATAGGTCGAATAACCTGATCGTAACGAGTTTCCACGTCGCCTACTAGAAGCCAATGACGTGTCCGCTTTTGATAAGCAGTGGATTTTATTGGTGCTAAGATACCAATAAAAGTAAACGCGAAATTAAAATTTGAAATTTTTATATATCTAAAAATTATTTTTTCGAAAATTCTTAAGTTAAAAAGTTTCTACTTAAAAAATATTTTCCTTGCAGCTTTAAATCGTTTCTCAGTAGGAAAGCCTTAAAAAATACGTTTATTTTGAAAAGAAATTTCGTAGAAAGGGAAGAGAATTACAGATCGATGACTTCCTAACAAATTTAGAAGAGTTATATCAATAAAACTGCAGAGGTTCTTAATTTAGTACGAAAGTAAACAGAATATGACTGTGCACAGTTGTTAGAGAAGGGCAAACAGTAAATTTTTCCAGAGCAGTTCAGAGCTACAACATGGCGTATAATTGGGTATTTGTTCCTTTATTGGACATAGAATATAGGATGAAAGAAGACGACTCAATAACTTATAAACATTTTTTCATACTTACAGAACTTGCCGATAAAGGCAAAAAGTTACTTTCTTGCTCTTACTCGTTACAGACCTTTCGATGTTTCATTTAACAGAAAAAATATATATATGTGCTTTATAATATTTTATAAGCAAAACTTTTCTAATTTCTTTAATCGATTTGTAAATTATAAAAGTATTGGTTAATCGAAATCATTCGTTTAAAATTAATTATAGTAATCGATTCTATTCGTTCTTAAAATTAAACTAAAAATCATTTGTTGAGAGTCATTCACGCAATACGGCAATCAAAAAGGAAGCTCTTATTAATTTGGAAGAGTATCTTTTCTATATAAGGCAAGTTTTGTAGGTCAGAGATGTTTCGTCCTTCAGAGGTCATTCCTTCGAATCGGTGACTCTTTTTTTATTATTTAACTTCACCTAATGACGCATAGACCTATGTTTAAACATTATTAGAGCCGAAAGGATAGCCGTGACACCTGCTATTTGTCATTTGTGTGTGATAGAGAGAACGACTTTTAAAACTGCGAGTATGTCAAACGACATCTCTGCATCTAACAACTTCATTTACTCAAACATAATTTTGTTTAATGAGTTCTTCGAATACAATTAAATAATAAGTGTTAAAAAAACATGTAGTTTTACTTTTAAAATAATTTTATGATGAACTTTAATTATATTTATTAAAACATTTAATTATGTTTCTAGTCACGAAATTATTTAATTATCTCTTTATTACTTATGGTAATTTAGTCTTGTGTCTATAATAATTCAGGCTTTTCTTTCCGGGATAAAAATTTGCTTTAAGAGATTTTCGAAGAAAAGCGATAAATAAATTAATCTGTATAATAAATTAATTTTTAATAAATTAAGCCGTTATCCCCGATGAGGTGAAGTTGCAATGTAGATTTCGGTATAAAATTTATTGGTTAAACTTAAATATATCGCAATAATTATATGGATTTTTAGAAAATTAATGTGGATGAATTTGTTTCAGCCAGCAGAGAAGCCGCTTTCACTCACGCTATTGCAACTGCAGGTGTGGTTCATTCTATCGCCAGAGCTTGCAGAGATGGCCAATTATCAAACTGTGGTTGCAGTAGAGCTCAAAGACCAAAAAATCTGCATCGAGACTGGATTTGGGGAGGTTGTGGAGACAACATTGAGTATGGATATCGTTTTACAGAAGGATTCGTAGACGTTAGAGAGCGAGAGAACAATCATCCTCGAGGCTCTAAGGAACAAGGAAGGAAGCTCATGAATCTGCATAATAACGAAGCTGGAAGAAGAGTAAGTTTGCCCATTATAATTTTCACTTAAATCTTTATCATTTGAGCACTTAAAAAAAATCGAAATTGATTTTGCTAAGAAAACGAATCGAGTAATACGATTCTGTTCTGGAATTAAATTAATTTTATTCAGGCAAACTTAATGAAATTTTCAAGCTGTTCTTGCATTTTTTTTACTTTTCTCAATCAAAAGTAATCTAAATTTATTTTTTTTAAGAATGATTCAATTTTCGGGCGAAGAAAAATGAATAGAAATCAAAATTTTCTATTTAAAAGTTTCGGTATTCTTTTATAATTGTTGGCTAGCATCAGTTGGTTTTGCTGTAATCGTAAAATGTGATTTATTTAAATTAACACTGGCGAAATCCTTTGATTTAAGTGCGTTATCTTAACAGACATCCCATTTTCAAGTCTGGTTTCAGTTGCCAGAAGGACTGTTGGCGAGGCGCAATAAACCATTTAACTTCAGTCAGGCGTTGTGGTGGTCGCTGCTTTCTTTCCTGTAGGGCGCAACAGGGCTGCGGGTCTCGACTTTCTCGCGAATTTGAAGTGCCCGACGGTCATTCACTCGGCTGACGGTAAATAGCGACAAATAATCCAGCTAACAACAGCACCTGGGAACTGGAGACATAGAAACAGCACGAGCGAGGAGATAGGGATCCCTTCCATTGAGAGGGACACGTCCCTTGTTGTACATGACATAAAACAGGATCTTGCTTGTTGGTCGGATACGCTCCGCTGAATAGGAGAGACATTCTCTCTACTTTCGACACATGGTCACAGTTGTAAGCCTCGGGGGGTTTGTCTTTGTCGGTCCTGATCGTAACATCTCTCTTTAGCTAACGTTGTCTCCGTTTTGCTGTTGTTCAAACCAAGATGATGGTGCTGAGCCTACCGGCGGTAGTCGGGCTAACGGATTCAGACATAATTCTACAAACTAGACACTAATGGGTGCAATTATCTACGCTGACTCCTACAGAGAAAGAATTAGCGATTCTCTTATAGAAATTCTCTTATTGACTTTCCACATTCAGGGCTTGCAAAATTGCTGCAAATGAATTCGGCATTACATAATTATAGGAAAAATTTCATCCATTTTTCTTTTGTAATGGGGTCATTGTTCTCTTTCCACTCTTGATAGAAAAAGACAAAAATTTCCTTCGCGTAATTAATAAAATAATTTTGTTTTTAGCTTTTCCAATTTTTGTTTGCATTTCGAAAATTATCGACAGATACAATTTTAAACTTTAATAAAACATTTTTCGATATAAAAAAGTGGCATAAACTTCTAGTAGAGTAAAAATATTCCAAGAAGTAAAAAATCAGGCATAATTCAATTATTTTTCCGTGTGTTCGTGTTTGATTGGAAAAAAGATGAATTATTTTATTTTTAGTAAAAATTGATAATTTTATTTATTTAAAACTATTTGTTCTCTATCTGCGCGCCATTTAAAGCACGTTCTTGCAAAAATTAAATTTTGATACGAGAAGGAAGATTTTTCAAGGATAGTGTATCGAATCCAGTTTTAAAAATAAATATTTATTGATAAGTTCTTGGCATTAGAGAAAAGTAACGTTTTTCAAAATTAAATTTTTCTTTTTCGTTTTTTTCTTTCTATCGATCTGCATCTTTCAATAATATCTTCTTTATATGATCCTTTAGCAAAAAAATATTGTCGTAATAATTAAGCGAGAAATTTTTCACATTTCATTAAAAAACACAAATCGTGCTTATTTTTTCAGCAAAAACAAAAATTGTTAGAGATAAACTACGATTATCAGCGAAACAAAATTCGAAAGAATATAGAAATCCATACGTTTACCCTCAGTTATCATGCAAAATAGTTTTATTTACATTAATTCAAACTTTAAATCTTCATTAAAAAATTAAACCACATCTTGGATAGAATTGTACAGACAATTCTTTCATTAATATCTGTCTTTAGAATTCTTATACGGTGAAAATAACTCTTTAAAATAGTTTTTAACCTTATAGATCATCCCAAATCTTTCATCACAATTTTATTCTTATTTATATGAGAACTAAAACTCGAAGTAATGTTCACGCAGTGGGAGACAAAGCCTCTTTTGTTTTTCAGAATAAAATAACAATTCAAAAAAGATTTCTTTTTAAATAATAAAATACAGTCACGATATTGGAGCAATCGCGCAATTGTCTTCCAGCTGATCAGTTATAATTAATTGTTCCTAATGTAATTAATCCAATTTGTTTTAAATTACTCATCAATTATAAAAATAATATTTATGTTGTGTTTAAGTGACGAAAACATTTTAATTTGCAATTTGTAGTAAATTTATTTAAATAATCTCACGATTATACATTATGCCAAACCCATAATTTCTTAATATTTAGATTTGTTAAAAAACTTTTTTAATGCGTTGAGTAATGAAATGATCGGCCCAAAAACAATAGCCATTGTTCTCTCTGATGAAAAAGCTGTCAACAACTTCTTAAGTTCAACAAAAGACGTTTTTTTCCCTTTCATCATTTATAATGATGATGACGATATGGTGAGAAAACGCTTTTCATCCAAAGAAATAACGCACGTAATTTTTTTTATATATTCAGTAAAAAATATTAAATTTATAAAGTATAATTTGCAAAATAAATTCCGTAAACTCTTTTCTACATTTATTGAACTCGTCTGGAATTGCGATTATTCTATTTTATAGCATTGTGAAGCTTGGATGCATCGTTTATTAGAGCGCAAAAATGCAAAGAAGAGGAAAATTGTTTCCGAAATTCTTGCAATAAAAGGAATGAGCATATTTTTCGAAAAATATTGATGTAAATTATAATTAAATATTCTTTAAAATTACTCTATTTAATACATTTTATTCTGTCAGTTCCCGTTACATTTATAAATATTTTTTTAATGTTTAGTTCGAAATTTTGGATCTGTTAAAATATTTTTTTTGGAACTTATATGGAAAATTTTCTCGAGTTCGAAATATTATTTTTATAGCTTAGTTTATATTTTTATAACAAAAATATATTTTATTGAATTGCTTAAATTCAATAAAAATGCAAGAAATAAATTTAAAAAATAATTTTTATTTTTAGAAATTTTCATAATCCTGTAATATATTAATGAAATCAATGTATCGCTTATACATTTATCACTTATATATAATAAAATCTGCTTTTATTAATAATAATTTTCAAATTCTTGATTTTTCTTGAAGTTAAAAAGTGTTAATAGTTCTGTTGAATATTAATAAATCATTGTTTTATTGACAAATTATTCTTTTTATGTATGCCTGTGCCTTATGTTTTCCTCATAAATTAATAATATAAACAATTTCCTCTAAACTCCTTAAATTTTCTTATAAATTTATTCGTCTACTGCATCATATATTATTTCGTTTATATAACGAAGTTTTTCTTTATTTTTTCCTTTTGTTAGGATAACAATGATGCAATTTTGTTAATAAGTCGGATAAAATACTTAAAGATTAACATTTGTATGGAGTTTTGAAGCATATTTTGAGCAGAATTTGTTAGATTTAAGTTTAACAATTAAGTAACGCGTTAACGAGTATGCATCAATAGAAGATATTCTTATGGTTAAGAAAACTTGGTGTTTATAAAAATTCAATATTCATCCGTAGCATCCATCGAGTATGGATAGAATAAAAGTCAGTAGTATTTGTAGATTTACTTTTATTTGATTCGAGATGCGAGCTTATTATCTCGCATGGGACATGTTTATGACTCAGAAGCAATTAATCATCGTGAATAAGACAACCGGGCTGAGATGCGTAAAATTTTATTTCGCAAGCCAGTCACGAAACTGGCCTTCCTACAAACGGTGTAGAGCCTTAGGAAGAGCGGAGAAAGTGGTCCATAAAGTAGGAGTTCGTGATATTCAGTCATAGAGACTGCAGAGCAGAGACGAACCCCGTATCGATGTCTCATTAGTCACGACCGACCACTCCGTGCGTCGTTATTCTAGAGCAGGCGATATCCTAATTACAAACAGAGTTTTACGGTGAAGTGGCCTTCGGTAACTAATGACGTCGTTACACCACCGAGTGACTCACTTGCCGTGTCATTGGTCATAGAAACACATTCTGGATAAAAGGAGTGACAACCAAAAATTAAAAAAAATCGTTTCCAGTTATACTTAAAATTTCGATCAAAGAGTTATCGCATCGATACGGCGGAATAAAATTTGTACAAACGCACTTTTGATGTGTTAGAAAATAATTAAAATGTCCGAATTAAATGGCAAAATGTGGACTATTGAATTTTGACGCGGCGTAACGCGAGGTATGTCGCGTTACAAATAGGAAGAAAGACGGAAATTCTTAAGCGAATTCCAGTTACCACTTCTCTATTCAAAAGAAGAATTGTAGCAAATAAGCATTCCGGTCGCGATTTAAATCTTTAATGTTATCCATGTGGTAGACAGATGAACCTCATTCAGCGGGGACAAAGAGCGCGCACTAGCGATCGAGAAGCAATATATATACGCACGTGTGCAGAAAGTCAGGCAGACGTGCATTCATTAAAGAGCACTGCAAAGGTTAATGAGTGAGGTTGGTAGGGAAGAAGGGGAAATCATTTACGCCTTCCTAGTTACCAAATGAAATTATATTCAGCAGAACGGACACGATTTAAATCTTGTCACAGATGCCTTTCCGACGCTCTCCTCTTTCATCTTTTCAACATCAGCTAGTTTTTTCAATGTTTTCTATTTATTCAACGCCCTCGAATCATTCTAAGGAATTCAAAAGTGTGTGTATTTTTTAAATTATTTTATGTAAGAGGAGCGATAAAAGTTGAGAGAACATTTTTTCTATCGTTTAATTTACTCAATTTGTGATATCTTCGCCAGAGAAGTAACAGTCACCAACTTCTTTTATGAAGATTAATAAAAACGGTTCCAGTTTAATGATAGACTATGCTGTAGATACTTGTCGACTGGTTTATCTTTCTGTATCGTTCAGAAATGTCCATTTCCGTCATTGCATCTGCATGGGATGAAAGAAGAGCGCGAGCACAATTATGACGGAAGCTATTAACGACATAATCGAGCGCATATCCGCTCGTTTTCGTGTGTGGTCAGCGCACCCCTGATGAACATTACATCATCCGTACCTTCAATGACCGAATTGTTCCTTCCCCTGTTACAGCAATTCCCAACGTTTAATACGAGTAATGTTATAGGAGTAAACATTTTTATCTTTTCCTGTCTCGGGGTTATATTCTGCCGCCCAGAGACATTTTTACTGCGCTCTGGCGGAGATCGGTGACACTAACTCGTCTGGTTGTAAACAGAATGGATATTTTACTGGCGATAAAGCCGAACAGACGTCGCTCTGGCACATCTGCCACGTTTTCTGATGGCAGATCGTCATTATTACGTCACCAGCGGGGGAGGTTTTGGTTTATGAATGTTTTGGTATTAAACCGTTCCCCGACATCAAAGTTACGCAAATAAACCGTCCGTCCACCCAAGTTAGGATCATTTAGACAGCTTGGATTTATGAGTTATAAGCGAAGGTTTCAATCTCATAGTTGGAAGAGCAGACGTCTTTCTCGGCTATAAAGCGTGCTTTATAATTATTAAGCGTTGTAGTAATAAATACTCGCTCTATCGGGCTTTCTGCCATTGGTGGTCGACATTATCCGAAATTACGACTGAAGGAAAAAACATCCTTTTGACAATAAACGGAAAGCAATTTCGAATTTCTTCATCGCGACTGTAAAAAGTGGAATGTATGTTAAAATTTGCTAATTTTCTTTCGAAAGATTGCCATTAATTACTAATTAGGATTTTCATTTTTATTATTTTTTACTTATGCTCGCATTATAACTGAATGATTTGATTAAGGAGGCAGAGAAGCGTTGCTTACACGCTTCGGTGGATCGCAGGTTGAAAGAATGCAGCCTAAGCATTTTTCCTAGTAAAGGAAGATGTTGGTATTAAAAAGAAATAGTAAGTGAATTGTTAAAATGAAATTTTAATTTTGAATGGATAACTTGGCTCAGCTAGCAATTATCAGCATTTCGAATATTAGCAAAATTAATTGGATAACATTACTGTGTTTGCATTAGTTTTCTCTGGTTAAATTTAAATCTGATAATTTTATTATTTGATCCCAAAAATACATTTTTTTCACAAACTTCTTTGCTCTGACTCGTAATGAAATTGATATCAGCGAGGGTCGTCGTTAGGAACCCCCAGAAGGCTGTTTTAACTATAACCAGAGGTATAAGAGTATTCTTTGCAACTTTTTAGTGAGGAATATGGAATAAATTTTTAAAAATAATTTTTGTAATCACATTTTAGTATACTTATTTATATAATTTTAATTATTAATAATTCATGCTTTATATTAAATTATTGTTTTGAAACATTTCAGGCCGTAATTAGGAAGATGCGAGTGACGTGTAAATGTCATGGAGTTTCTGGATCCTGTTCTTTAATCACCTGCTGGCAACAGTTGTCTTCTTTCAGAGAAGTTGGCGATCACTTGAAAGACAAGTATGATGGTGCTACAGAAGTGAAAATTAATCGTAGAGGAAAGCTCCAAATCCGAAATCCTCGCTTCAATCTCCCAACGGCCGAAGATTTGGTGTACATGGACGAATCACCGGATTACTGCATCACCAACTTGACTACTGGTTCTCATGGCACTCATGGTCGATTGTGCAATCGTACTTCACCAGCTACAGACGGCTGCAATCTGATGTGTTGCGGACGTGGGTATAACACTCATAAAGTTAATCTGAAAGAAAGATGCAAGTGCAAGTTCCACTGGTGCTGTTATGTGGAGTGCAAAACATGTGTTTATTCACTCGATACTCATACGTGTAAATAAACGAAAGGAAGGATGGTTTTATAAACCGTTTTCCTTTCCATCGAACGAACGTAGGAGACTCTAATTTGGTCGAAAATGAAAATCGACCTCACCATATTGAGCCTTCTTCCAGTTCCAAAATCGGCAGATATCTGGGTTAGTGCTGTCAAAAGTGCCAAATGTAAATCTGTTGACCGATCGTCGATGCGCGTGCATGCAGTTGGATGGAGAAGGAACAGTATTTAAAAATTAGCTTGTAATTTTTGTACACAGTCGGGCGTCATCCCCCTCTTTTTCTGTACATGGTGATATATATATTAGATAAAACACAAAATATACTTCCGATTTTTTTTCTCGACTCCTATAGGGAGAATATTTTTTTTATTAGGTGATAGCGATGCTATATTAGGATAGGGACAGGTGAAACAAAAAAATAGCTTCAATCGCAACGAATCCCGGAATAATAACAAAATATTCAGTATTTTGAAGTTTATTTTATTGTATATCTATATACAGTTTAAATTCATTCGAGGACTAAGATCTGCAATGTTCTTATGAATGAAATAAAGACATTCGGAACGTGGAACTTGCAATCTCTCGTTATTTTACACGAGCTTTTTTCACTACGCAAGATGTGATCGCCATATCACGCATAAAAAATACTCAGTTAAAGAAATATTAATGAACAGTTGCTCAGCACAATCGATGGATTTCTTTTAGATAAACAGGTTTGCTTCCAGGAGGAAAACAACGAAACTGTATAGAATTATACGAAATTTATCCATTTTGTAACAGACAATTGATAAGCAGAGATTCCATTCCTCCAAGTCCATCCTTTTAGCGAAGTCATTCACGTATCACGTGGATTCCGTCACGCCACTAGCGAAGCTATTTATTTCTTCCGTTCATTGTCACCACGTCTCCGAACCGATTAACGATCACAAACAATCGAGGACGAAAGTCGCTTAAAAGTATATCCAAATGCTAATATTGTATAGGCTACGGTAGAGGTCCCTTGTTTGTCGTGTCTCATTTTGGGTTACAGAATAAATAAATATTTACATTCTAGTGTGTCTGTAATCATTGGAAACGTCACGAATCTTTTTCTCAAATAATCAAGTCGACCTAATATAAATAGAGAATAAATTAGCGCAGATATCTCTACCAATCTATGAATTAAATTAAGTTATAATAAATGATGATCAATTTGAAATACTTCAATCTCGATATCACTCAATCACTTTTCTAGGCACATTGTCTGTTGTGTCAGAGAGCGTAACGCGAATACTTTTATCACATGCAAAAAATAAGGTAATTAAAAATAATTGCTGGAATGGCAGGCAAATGACAAGTTATGTAATGATGAGTAATCTAACCTCGTTTATTAGCAATTTAGTTGTTTAGTCACTAGTTATTCGATATAAGCAGAGTGATTAGTCTATAAAAAGTTGTACTTATTTTTAAGCCTTTTTTTTACCTTACAAAAAAATGGCTATATGTATTCATTTTGACCGTCTGCCGTCCGCAAGATATCTTGAGAACCAAACATGGGAGAGCATTCACTTTTTATGAGATCATTTCTTATTATCTGAAGTGCATGCGTATCAATTTTGAGAATCCTGTGGTCTCTTTACAAGATGGCAGCTGTTAGAACCAAGAATGGTGAACATTAGTAGCATCTCTGCAACCATTTATCGAATGCAAATGATATTATAATCAATTAAATGAATTTTAGATACATTTTAGAAAAATGTAACTTTTTCTATGTTATATGTGAGATCGTCTGCAAAATATTTCAAGCACAAAACCATTACAGAGCCATTCCATTAAAAGAAAACTTCAAATCACGTTATTACTCATTTCAAAGGTTATTTTTTGTAGAAATTGGGTATGATATTACTTTCAAACATTTTTACCTACATTTCTATAATATTCTGTACATATTAATTTTACCAGTTTGAAATTAATATTGACAAAAAAGTTCAATTTGTCTTATTCACACAGAGAGCGAATCACTTAAAAATTAAAGAAAAATTTAATTATTACAAAAATCTCTCGGATTATTATTATAATAATCGAATTTAATTACTGTGATTTGTTTTTTAATATATTTAAAAAAAATCATATTTTTTATGCGATAGAGATAGCTCTCGTCTATCAATTTGTAGATTATATTTACACAATATGATGAATATCGGTTTAATTTTCACTCAAAACTAGAAATAAGTTTAAAATCATAAAGTAAAAAGTATTTATAGAGTTAGGTTTCGATATTTTAAATATCTATTGATTGATAAAAAGGATTTATCGATAACACTCTTATTGATGATTGCTATTTTTATTCTTCTATTCTACGATGACAATAAATACAAAAAGTATTAAAAATATGTGAAAATCAAAGTAATCCGCAATTTTTCATTTAGTATTAAAATGAAAGTTTAATTAATATAATTTATTTTATTATCCTTTTATCTTAACTAATGTAATTTCCTTTTTTTTTTTTTTTATTTATCACGTTGCTTTTTCTTTTAATAGTCTCTCTCTCTTTCTCTCTCTGTATTAATAGAATTAACAATTATTCTAATTCTGTTTTTTAAATAGAATTTTTAGAAATAAATCTATAAGCTAAATAAAATTACAGACTCAATCTATTTATATATATTTAAACTAATTCTCTTTCCTTTATTAAAAAATAATTTACGTAACAACATATTTTATCAAAGTTTCTTCAGCGCATGGAGTAACTTTATCTCACGTTAATAATGATTAAAAAACATATATATTCTTATATGTAAAATTCTAAACGCGTTCAAATTACATAAATTAAATAAACGTTTATTGTGGACAAATTTTATTCAATTATATCAAGACGCATACTCTGTACTTAACTCATAATTGGTCTTAAACTTGGCATGGACGTCTTGCAAACAAATATCTTTGAACTAACATTACAGAAAGAACATAATAATTACAGTACTAAGTTATAATGTTTTTGCATAAAAAAGTTATTAATAGATGTATACATTCTTGTTTTTCTTCTAGCTAGAATAAAGTCGAGTGAGATGCAAACGCATCATCAGAAAACATAGCCCAGAGGTTTGATCCTTAATCGTTTGTAATAGTTTAATATAAATCCTGTCGCAGAATACATTAAAAGCTTGGTCTTGAAAGATGGTCTCCCTTCGAAGCACCGAGAGATGCCTTGGGTCATGGCTGACGGACCTTGATTTTATTATTATTATTATTCTAATCTGTTTGAATAGATAATTGCAAAGCTGGATGGTTTAAAATTAAAATTACATGCAACTAGAGAAACGAAGGAATCAATTGAGCAATATCATGCATTAAACATTCACGCGGGACTCTAAAACAGATTAAGTTTATTTTGATAAAAATTTTTAATGCATGTTTTCATGAAAATCCACTATTTGTATCAATATTCAGTAAATCATCTGAATAAGTAACGATTAGGAATACCTATAGAGGCCGAAAAATGTCTTCGTAATTTTATTAAAATCAAATCAATTAATTCAAAAGAACATTTTAAGTATGTAAAAATTGGAAGCATCAGTGATTTAAAAATAGATCCTTCAAAATTTTAATTTAAAAACACATCACCAATAGATTAATAACGAGTTGAAGTCCTCGAATCTAGGCAGTAAATTCATTTTCCAGAATTTTTCTCATTTATAAAAAATTAATCTGGTATATTCCTCAAAACTTCTTTTATTGATATATTCATACATACAAGTTATAATATTTTTAAACGCATAAAAATTCGGTTTATGCACCTAAAGGCGATGTACTATAAAGTTATGTTTTAATAATGTGCAATGTCCATAAAGATTCTTATAATAGTACGCTGCATGCAAGAAGTACATAAATATGATTGAATTTATGACATTAAGCACTTTAGGTAGGGCTACAGTTTCGAGGAAAAGTCTCATTAATATGCGAGTTGCTAGACAGTTTGATGGCTTTCCTCTTAAGTAATCGAGAGTAGTATCGAAGTATAAAAAATAATTTAGGATATTGATTTAATAAATATTATAACAAATATTTTAAATATTCTAGGTTTCACATAGAAATATTTTCTGATATCAAACAAATTATAGTTCAATATGTAAGGAAATTGTTTATTTATTTGTTCAAATAAACACGCGGTTAAGAAGACATTATGAAAAAGAAATTTTGAAGAAGATGCTGCTGATGGTTGGCAAGAAATATTCCTTCATTAATGAAGCCATCATCGATTGATAATACTTTCTAATTTCTATTAAATTATGATGATTACGCTAAGTATAGAGTAAGATTTTTTCCTTAAAAGATGCAAAAAATGTTAATTATGCATATCAGGAATTCAAGAGAGATTTATTGCATGCACGCGTTTAATAGATGAGCATTAATTAAAAATTTTTGTATCCCAATAACATTACAGGATATTTTTATTCATGTTTGCACCATGGCGATAAATTAATTCAGTAAGCGACACATAGTTAAGAAAGATCTATAGCCTACGCATTCAAAGGACTATAGATCTTTCGTATGATTGTAATGAAAAACAAATGAACTAATGAGGTTCTGTTGAGTTGCAGCTGCAGGCTCTTATCGAGAGAAGCAATAAATAATTTAAAGTGGCTCGTATTAATCAGTGGATTAAAGAAAAAAATTATTTTTTATACAATATTAAAAACAATAGGTCGTAATGATTGGCCGGTTAATCAATGGCGGTACGTTATTTCTTCTAGCACAACTATTAAAGTCTGTATCAGATGTAGAATCGGCTATTAAAATTATTTTGTCTGATATTCTTTATATTTTAATGTAAAATTATTCTAATCAACACAGTTAACTGTCGCCACGTTTTTTGGGAGTCCACATTTATAATTTAGAATGTCGCCAGTTCATAATAACGTAATTAATGGCTTTTTTCTAGAGATAATTTTCAGTTTTTGAATGATTTCACGCTATAACTAAGCAAACCGAGAACATAACTTCATAAAATATCGATTAATAAGTAAGAATTATAGCGGGGATAACAGTTATTAAAACACGGTAAACCCTTCTAGAAGCATTAATATCCAGATTGCAGATTAGTACTCATTACGAATAACTGTAAGAATAATAATTATATATATGAATATGCAAGTTTTGCATTAATGCATTCAGTAATTTTCTGAAAATCTGGATGAATTAAACCAGAGGAGTATCAGGTTTGCAATATGTGCGCTAAATTAATGAAGTGAATTATTTTACATTATTGCAACTTTTATCAGGCAGGACCTTCGTTATTATTAAGTCTGTTCCGTTCCAATGAAGTTCTAGTTATACGAAAATTCCCTCTCATTAATTACAGTGATTAATTGCCTCCCGGTTTGTCATTTTTTCCCTCCTTTATCATTCTGTGGTTTATCACAATAGACAAGTGGCCTTTGAAGAAGCAATATACTAACAGACTTCGATAAAGGCAAAATTTAATTTTACCATAATTAAATAAAGATTTATAAAGCGACATAAATTAAAAATGTTTGTTGATAGCAGGTATTTTCTGTACACTTCTACCATTTTAAATAGAACCATTGCAAATTTAACATTAAGTTTATCAAAAAAAAAATTGATATAGCTTATGTGTGTTTATAATTAATCAAATTTTATACGATGAATATTAATAATTATTTAATAATAATTGATATAAACTGTTAAATATATCTTTAATTTTTTAATGCATTACTTATATGTTTAATATTGATAAATCTATTTTTTTTTTTTCCTAGGCAAACGGATATTCATTAAACTTTCAAAGTTTCATATAAAAAAATCTAACTAGAATAAATTTTCCAAACTAAAAAACTTCCACATTTCATTTTGAAAAATTTACTCAAGAAAATAAAAAAAAAAATTTTATTAAATCAGAGTTACTGTTTTCATCTCATGCCATTCCATTTCTTTGCCCATTTCGGGTATTTTTAAGCATACAAAATGGCGTTTCACGTGCTTCAAACCCATGAACATCAAAAGTAATCGCAGCAATTTCCTTTCACAGAATAACAAATAAAAATGGTGTTAAAAGAACAATTTCCTTTCATCCGCCAGGTGTTGGGGTGCCTGAACAGCGCGTGAGGGAATCGGCCATCTGGCCCCTCTATTTCCTCAGACTCGGGAGCGCCACCTATCGATGTGATTGATGACCGATTCCATTGGTTACGGTCCCCTTCTCGGAAGTGACGTCATCGAATGGCGAATGGGACCTAAATAAAATTGGCAACGCGCTCTGATGCCTTTTTTCAGTTTTTATAAGAAAATTTAATGACACGGAATACGTTTTATGTAATTTACCATAGGCACCGTTTAGATCTTTCGAAAATAGGTACCATTCTAAGTAGTGTATATAGAAAGGTTTTTATAGATTTTTACATTTATTTTAAACGTCACATTAATTCGAAAGAAAAAAAAAAACGTTCATATTGACTACTGCATGTTATTCATCTAAAGTAAATGTTACACATTGCATCGATCTGAAAGTTATAAAATCCAATGAAATTTATCAATGAATTGGAACATAATCCAAATATTGGCTCCAATATTTGGATTATGTTAATTAATTATAGCGGAAGATCGCGAACAGATTAGAAAATCTTAATACTGTTAACAAAACAGAACGAAATCTTAATACTGTTAACAAATTTTATATTGCTTAGTTGTTCATCAAGTTTACTAGTTTTCTATCATTTGAGAGGATATCAGTTTTATTTTCTCCTCTCTCGAGAACAGTTAGTTTAGATCTGTGTCATTTAAAAACATTTACTCAGAGAAATTAAATTTTACTTAAGGCTAAATTATGAATAAGAAGTCTTCTATAAACAAAACATTCATATAAATTTCTAAAAAATGATAACATTTCATACGCGAATCTTAAAAATTACTTTAACAAAAAGTTTATAAATTATTTTGAGCATTTAAACTTAATTTAAACGCTCAAAATTGACATTAAGGTTTTATTAAACATATGAAGTCTCTCTTAACTGTTTCGAAGTTCTTAGATGTTGCATGAATAAAATAAAGATGTGATACAAGAGAAAGAGCAATCGAGACAATAGAAGCTGTCATCACCTCTCATTTTTTTTTATAGTATTGATTGAGTTAGTAAGAAAGACATTTTGCTCTCACAGGTATCATACATATCAAGTAGGAGGTTCTCATATCTCAGAACAGAGATATGACATTGAATCTCATAAAGATAACAATAGTATCATTACAATGGTTACGCCGAAGACAAGAGATATATTTTTTTTCTTTAAAGAATCGTAGAAAATTGGTTTATCCAATTCTACATGCCCTTTTTGTTAATTATAGCAGTTTTCGGTATCAAATCTCATGGCTGCAAAAAATTCTGTGAAATATTTATACATAAAAAAATTGCTATTAAAATATAAGTTACATTTGACCTACATGTATAATAAGCACAAATTGCATCGCTTGGGGCCTACTTTCTTTCCGTTCATCAGAAGAGGGAACAATTAGGAAGGGATGTGGCAAATTAATATTGCTAAACCTGTTATTAGAGGTCGGTTCCACCGGAGTTCACAGGAATTAAGCATGTATTGCGCTAAAACCTTCGCCATAAATTTATTATTTTAGATGAAACGAAAACGTGTAACTAATTGGATAATTCTAACGCAATTAAAACATAATAATCGGTTAAAATATTTAACTCGAGGTACTTCATTAATGCTTTAAAATAAACATTTGTTCGCTATTGTAACCTAAAATATTCCCTAAAAAAATAAAGTTCGTTTTGGTGCAAATTCCATTTTTTCAAGATTTCTGGTCAGATTTTATTTTATTTCTCTTAAAATTGCGATAAAAATAATGCAAGCGAATTTATGATTTTCTCTCTAATTAAGATCTGTTTATTTCCCTCGTATTAATTAAATTTATCATATTATCTAATAAAAATTGTTCGAAATTTTTATTGCTGCTATAAAATTTACTTCATAAATAGGTTGTAAGCGCATTATTATTTAAATAAAGTTTGCTTTTATTTTAAAAAGCTATTTAATTAATAAGTAATTAAATTTTTTAACTTTTTCTTACTTTGGGTGTTAAAAAAGAAAAATAAAAACGAGAATTTATTAAAAATCTTATACAGTATTACGACTATAGCAGAATTTATTTTTCGAAATTTTGGCGACCTTTTGTTTTAAATGACACGAAAAAGTTATTAAGTGATGTTTTTGAGGCAAACTGTTAGAACAATATTTTCTTGGAAAGTAGAATGTTAGATTGTTATATTAATTTTTTAAGATTTTTACACTACCTTCCTAGAGATATTTTTAAGAAACCAATAAAGAAACTCGTTTAGAATGCTAAGGAAGTAAACATTTTTTAAAGAAACCAGAATGTAATCTAACAAATAAATAATAGTTTACAAATTGGTCTTCTCATTTTCGTCACGAGATCCGTGTTTTTTAATCTCATATATCAACCCGAGCTGTTTATTATTCATTTTTTTTAGATTGTTTATATTTATTACAACATACATCTACGAAGCTCCTTACAACTTCATACTGGAAGTATTAATGCTATCATTATTTAAACATTTTATACTTATGTCGAATTTTTTGGTACAATTTAGAATAAATAGAAAATAAATTTACTTAATGGAAAATATTAATGTTGTATAATAAGTATTTGTTTCCGTGAGTCCTATAATATTTTTAGTTAAAGACGACATTTGATCAATCTGCGAATTTCCAAAGATATGCAGTTCTAAAAAGAACTAATCTCTTACATCAGGATGAGTCTTCTATTTTGGAATTGTCTTCGATGACAAAATTTTTATGCGATGTGTTACGAAAAAATCTATCGAATAGTTCCGTAGTTACTTCAGGAAGTTTTGGAAGTTTGCCTTATTTAAAAGGATGAAACTGCATCGTCAATTAATTTTATTTCAAAAATACCTTTAATGATCTTACTAAACTTCGTAAAAATCACTCAAATAATTCAAAAATTATTAGGGAAAAAGTCTCCAAAGTTTGAACATCTGCCATTTTTAAATAATTAAATGTGTCTCCGAGATCATCTTTAGTCATTCGAATATTTTGATAAATGTCATAAGAATGCAATAATTAGTGCCAGATATACTAAGAGAGTATCTCAGAAGTTTGAATGAATTTTTAAATAGTTAAAGTTAGCGAGCTAAACGATAAATATCCAGATTGATTTGAATAGAAGCGCGTCATTACCGAATTCACGATAATTACAAAATTAGTTCAAAGGTTATTAGTATGGACACACGAATAATCTGACAGTACGATAATCTTATAAACTCCACTTTCTTTCGAGTTAGACTGAAAAATCGTTTTTTCTATTAACTCCAAAAGTTTCTACAGTTTTAATTTATAAATTATAAATTTTAGCTCAGTCATTAATATTTTTGATTAAATCTATAATCATCGAGATAATCACAAATTTAACAGTATCTCGAATATTTAAAACATATATCTTGCTTAAGTTTTTCTGAAAATAAAAAAAAAACAAAAAATACATTCTGTAAAACAATATTTTAATACAAAAGTTTTAAATCTTGTAATACTTCGAGGAACATTAATCCTTATTTTCAGCAATCATATAATCATTAAACATAAAATAACTAATACACATAAAGAACAATCTCTCTTATTCTTCTGATCAATGACTGACAAGATTAATTGATTACAAATTCGAATAGTCGAAGTCGAGTGTCGATGTTATCTACTTCCATCGATAACGAGAACTCAGCGACAGGATTGAACTAGTAACTTTCGGATATGTATATAAAATTAGCCAAAAATTGAGAAAAATCATTAAAAAAAAGTTAATTATGATGTAAGCGGTAGAATAAGTAGAAAAATATCTTTGTTTACTTGCAAATTTTCCAACGGAAACATTTCTTAAAATCTGCATAGACTACATATTATTGTACAGGGTATGTTGATAACATACGTATAAGAGAATCTCAGTTAACAGTTCGTGCTTACACATCTAACTAAATGCAAAGTGGCTCTTAGCGTAATTATATATTTCTGACTGGTTAAATTTAAAAAATACAACCGAAAGAAATCTCTAGTTAACAATGACATTGAGAAGAATACACGGATTCGAAGCACTAATTAAGTTTGTCAAGTTTATCTAAATAAAGCGAGAATTGCGATAGAAATAGAATGATGCGTTGGCATTTTCCTCAAGGTTGCGTAAACACTGAAGGAAATCGTGTCACGCAGCTCCGAGGTAGGATCTCTCGAGAATAAAGTTTTGATTTAGACAAGACCATAAAAATAATCGACTTAAGTTGGAAAACAGCAATAAACGAGACGTTTCAATTATTCTCGTCACCTTAGCTCCTGCATTCGATCGGCCATGCCCGGGGCGGTACTAAAAGTCGTTTACCATTCTTTCGATGCCATTACACATAAAACGGACAAGCGATAAAGCGAAGCGGGACTCGTATGAAGAAAAATGAAGACCTCAACAAGAAAAACTCTCTGTAGAAATTACCGAAGATGACACTTAGAGATATAAGAAAAAGGCAGGTGCGCAATAGGGCGGAAGCTTGTTGCAGCAGGAAAAACCAGCGGCCGAGAAACAGAGTTATTAAGGACAGAACGGGTTGGACTCGGACGAATAATTTGACAATCTCTGATTAACATTCAGCCTTCGTTCCTTTAACGTCTCCATTCTCCGGCATTCCGGCCACTGACACCAGCGCCAGTTGAATGATTGGCCACTTTTTTGAAACATTCCAGTTCTGACGTCAAAATCCCAATCGTGGCCATGCCGATTCTCATTCGCTGTATTCCAACTACTGAAAATCTTCTTTCACTTTCCCCATTTTTCTCCTTAAACCCCCAAAAGCCCCGAATAAGTGTCACGCATCAACAGGAAATCAAAATGGATAGAAAATCGGCATTGTTTTTTTTTATTAAGTTAACACTTGAACTAGAAAATGAAAAAGTCGACTGGAAGTCGATATTTCTAAGAAAAATTCTGTTTAAGGCCACACGATCTCTTATCTCTTATCACGTTTTATAAAGAGAGAAGAGAATGCTAGAACAGGTTGAAAAATAACACTAATTTTCACGCTTTGCTGCTTGTTATTATAGGATTCGAATGATGAAGTAGTTTGTCTATAGGATCCATTTTCCGATTGCTTGAAACTAATCCCATCAGACACGAACTGTCATTTAATGACAGATATCTTGTTAAAGAAAAAACGAGAAGGAAGCACGTACAAAAGGAACAACACCAGAATAGACATTTGAACAGATAAAAATATTGTAAGAATCTAATTATCTGCACGCGACATCTGATGCCTCCAAGTGTCATGCGGATATTTATAAAGGATTATAATTAGAGATTGGTTCTGATATTTTCGGTTACATCTGTATATCGATAATTATCTATTATTAAAACTCAATTAAAAATATCCTAACGGTTACTCGAATGAGTTTTGTTTATCTTACTGATATACAAACATCATCCATCAAAAATAATCGCATTTTAATGAAGACGTGTTTGGTGAAATTCCACTCGGCTCTCTACGCAATAACAGGCAAGAAATACAATAAAAATGGTTCGAAATAACTTATTGCCAGATAAAAAAGTTGCATATGTTATCTCATAAATAGAGGGGGCCAGGAAGACTTTTTTAATCTAGGCCCGGATCCACAAGATCCCAAATATGATTTTATTTATATATTTCTATGGATTTCTAAGTGTAATGGGGTAATCACATCTACCACTGGCCCAGGTCTCGCCAATAAATCGTTATTTGTAGAATAAATCTATTTTTAATAAACAAGGCTCACTTCTGTCATTAAAAGTCGGAATCCATGTCCATATTAAATTTTTCAATATTCGAAATCATTACTCATCATAAACACATCAAATTATATCCAATAAATTGATACACATCTAAATTTATCTTTCATTAAATCAATATATATGTAAATTAGACTCGTTTTAAGCCCAAAAAAGTTCTTATATTCAATATTACGTTTGTAAAAATCAGAAAAATAAATATACTGATTTTTCTTTATAACCTCTTATAATTTATCATCATTTTTTTCTGCCTTTCACCTATCAGAAAAGAAATTGCTTACAAATAGATGTTACTCGGTAGTTAAAGAACAACACAAATAACCGATAAGCTGTCAAAACTCGTAGCCTATAGGGCGAAAGCTTATAAACTTCAAAAACCCATCCGACCAGTTATATTATAAATTATCCCAGAATAACATATCAAAGAGTATCATCATTCATTAAAAGATATGACGTTTCTTGGAAAAAAAAAGAAAATGTGCAATGTGCATGACATGAAAAGAATAATTGATCTACAATTTCTTTACAGCTCATTATAGTGGAATCTAGCCTATCGTTTATAATAGATACAAAGCTAAAAGTACGCTTTAAATGTCGCGGTTTTCATGGGACAGACATATACACTTTCGAGTTGTCATAAACGACATCCATAGGCTGATTTTTTCGAACACGCACACTACTTTCAAGTATTTCGATACAATATAATTAATCACGCAGCTTTTATTTACTCTTTTAACGCTCCAGACAAAGTATATTACGTTATATACAGATATTTATCGCTAGCCCAGCTTTTAAATGTAAATGATGAACGAATTCGAGCATAGTTTATTTAAAAAAATTGCTTTCCGATTTTTGCGAAATTTCGGATTTTTGAAATACCATTTTGGATTTTTTTCCTATAAAGAAAGCTTCTATTTATTTAGGAACGTATATGTTGGCGAAGTACAATGGAAGCCAAATCATAAATCGGCAAGATGAACAATGTTGATTATTTATCCTGGCAAATATTTTAGAACAATTCGATAAAGTATGTAGTGCCATCTGTTGTCGGATGAATAAATATCTCACAGTTAATTTATTTGCGCGCGTGATCCTCCTCTACAAACAGTAAATTGAATATACATGCGAGTATATATCAAGATATCGGCGGATAATAAAAGCATTCGTCACGTAGCGACGCGATTTTTTCTCTCCTTATTTTTTTCTCTTAAGCGATAGGTTCTTCGATTTAACGCTGAACTTTATCGCTAATAAATCGATAAAGGCAATATATTATTTGGCAGTAAAGTTCGAGATGGCGACAACAAAAAAGAAGCGCTCGCTATCGTTGCACGGAGTTCTGCACTCGTACCTTTTCAATACGCGGCATATATTTTCTATTGTAGAAAACCCGACTGACGAAGCGACTCTCGCCTTTTTTGAATTTAATAGTCGTAGGGTGGAACACCCGAGTTTCTGCTCGGGGCCATGGCTACAGTCACTGCCCATATTATCAACATAGAAGAAATGAGTAAATAAATGGTTATTATTACATGAGCAGGTAATAAAATTTTTTCGAATCGGGTTGTAGTAAATTATATCTTTAGGCTACATTTATGTCATCCAAAGTCCGCGTGTCCAATGGTAATCATTTTGAAAGTGTTGATTCTGAATTTTTACTACCGTCCGACTAACGTATGTCGAAAAAAAAGGTTCATTTATTTAATTGTAATGTTTAAATAAAGGATGAACTTTTTATAGTTATTTGTCGGCATTTCCTAACTCCATAGAAAGAATATAAACATTTTTCATTTTCGCAGTAATCTTCCATCAAAGTTTACGTAACTTAAAAAATAAATTTTGTATTATTTTGTAAATTTTTCAAATGTCTTAAACGTGTGTATATTAATAATAATAATAGCATAAGCGCATACATAAAGTATCATTTTGATAGCTGCAGGATCACAGAGAGAAAGTTTGTTTGTCTTAAAGCTTAAAATTGCATTCATACGTGAGGAATAAAGCTTTCCTGATAAAAAAAAAAAAAAAATACCAAAGCTTTTAAGGAATTTCTGGACCGCTCCCGGATCAAGATTTAGTTCTTTTATTCAGGATATCCCGAGGTTTAGTTCTCGACTGCTGTTTCGGATTCTTTTCTTAATCGTATCTTAAATTACAATTTAGTTGAACTAAGTTTTAATAACTCCTTCTCTAAGCTGTAGACTTTTACTTGTTTAACCTGAAAATTTTTTAATTGGTAAATACTTAAAATATCCGTTTCACCGAAATAAAGAAATTTGAATTAATTATATCTAGTAATGTCTGATTAAAATATTATTAATATAATTTATATACAAAGTTATCGTTTTAATATTAAGAAAGGGAGTTTTATAAGAAAAATTAAATTATGTGACTTACAAAAATGAAGAATTTCGTAGTGCAGATTCTTAACAAAATGTGTAAGAAATGGTATTTTTACAAATTTCTATCGTAATAAAAACCTATGCAGAATATCTTATCAAAAATCCTACAAAATCCTGAATTTTTCTTCATAGTTTCAGTTCATTCTACATACAATGCAATACTGTTTTTTAAAATTTTTAAGCTAAAATTTTAGTAATTATTTAGGAGTGAACAATACATAAATAAATGAAGCATTAGATTTATTTTTCTTTAGAATAAAATAATGCAATTGATATTTATTTATTTATTTGATAATTTCCCGAGATTGTTTAAGTCCAAACAATCAGAAAATTAATTTCTGTTAAATTCCACGCCAGCTTTTCAACTTTATCGCCATCTGATGAGCGGTATTATTACTAAATTTTAAATATTATAAGTTTAATTTAATTCGTAATAAAATAAAAATATAACTTAAAACATATGAATTAATTATGTTCTCAACACCTGATATAAAATATTAATATAATTTATCAATAAATTTATCATTTTAATATTAAATATTAATATTTTTCAGCATATGTGGTGCCATCTTCCGTAGATAAATTCATAATTTCTTTCAGTGGAATATGTATTTGATGTTAAATGGTATTACTAAATTACTTTTAGTTTATATAACTTTTTAAAATGAATTTAAATAAATTTCATTTATATAATTAATTATTTACAATATGTTATTTATAATTATTAAAGTTACCGAAAATTCAAAAATAAATATTTTAAACAAATAAATTCACAGATGGCGTTTCAAATCTTTCGCTATCGAAATACACCTAAAATAAAAAATAATTTTTTAAATATTATAAATATACTTTAGCCAGCCATTTTAGTAATTTTACGTTATTATAAATAAATAATAATCTAAATCTCAAATATATATAATAAAGATTATTAACAATTTTTATATTAAATCTGTTTTAAAACTGAAGATGGATATCTTTAATATTTATAATAAACAAATGAATATTAAAAGAATTTTAAGTTTTGAAATTCTTGTAAAAGAACATAAGTCATACGAGGTATAAAATTATTTAAATATTTAATATCTATCGCCTTATCCACATCTTTAAGGCGTGGCTGTTAGATAACTCAAAAGATTTCAAAACGAATAGGCTGGTAGTACTCGTATAACTCGATACCATAAAATTTTTGAGTTTACACGTTTACTTCTTGTGATATTTGAGAACGGACAAATTGAATTCATAAGTTTTTAAAAAAATTTTATACAAAAATGGCCTTACGCATTCAATTTTTATCAATTATGATGACAGATTAGCGAGTTTTTAAGAGGAAAAAAATTAATTTATTAATTTTTTATTTATTATTTATTATTAAGAAACAAATTAATAATAAGATTAAGAGTGACACCATTTATAAATTAATAACTGAATTAGAAATTTAAATTAAATTAGCTGAAGAGAAAACTTGCCTCAAACCAATATGGAAGTGTGACCTTCAGACTAATGTCCTGACATCCTAGTTTTTTCTTCAGGTAAATTAATTAAACATTAAAATTCAATTATTAATTCATAGAAGATGCCATTCTTCATTTAATTATTAATTTGTTTCTTAATTCCAAGATAGTGTTAACATTAGTAAAATTATTTCAAATTATTAAAATTCAATTATAACCATGAAAAAGCTTAAGTAGGCATGTATTAGATTCAATTGGATTAATATTCTTAAAGTTTTAGTTTGCAATTTGACAATATATAAGAATTATCAGTACTTAAGAGAATATTAGTTAAGAATTTATGGCATTTATTGGAAACTGTTATGCTCTTTTCATCCAATTAACTTGTATGATGTTATGTTATAGCTTATATCCTAATAAATATTTTAATCTTGAATAACTGCAATCACCATATGTTCATTTGACATAAAAATAGTCCTTGATTTATGATGGAATTCAGTTCAAACATTTTGAATTGCATCATTGTAAGTTGAAAATGCCCAAAATTTATGGATTTCTTACTATTAATGTTTACTAGGACATTATATATTATCTTAATAAACATAAATAATGTAAAACTACAAGAATCAGATACAGAAAAAGTCACTTTCCTTATACCAGACTATTAGATCAAGGAATCGAACCCATGTCAACTGCATTGATCAATAGTATCACTATCCTAAGTATGATTTGATCACAAGTCAAGGACTATCTGTATTTGTAACAGCATTTAGTGGAAATATTAAATTGTTAGTAAATATGAATTACTTTTTTAAGTCAAATGATTTATATTATTAAAAAATATTATTATTTACAATTCCCTACTGAAACTCTGATTTTATCCAATAAGAAATATTAATTCACAAGCAATAAATGCAGTAATTAAATTTATTTCTAAAACAAACAAACAAAGCCAACCTCAAGAGAAACATCATGCTTCTTTTGATGTTTTAAGCTTTGTTTGTAATAAATTATCTGTTATAAAAAATTTATTTTCTATTACTCTGAAATATTTATTAACTTTTAAATAAATAGTGATGCAATAAATAAAATAATGTTTATAAGATTTGAATTTTGATTTTTAAATTATATTCTATTAGAAGCTGAAGAGGATCCAATATGGATTTATAATGTTTTTTCTTGATGTGTTAAGCTTGGTTTGTTTTAGAATAAATTTAATTACTGCATTTAGGGTTTTTGTGTATTGATAATATCATTTATAAATATTTATTAATTTTCTTAAGATTTTGCTTTTAACATTCATTGGACATGATTAAAAATGGGTTAAATGCAATATCATTTGTAACATAATTATATGGGTAATTTTTGGTTTATGAATTCCTGCTCAATGAATTTCTGGATTTCTTCTTGAAATATGAAATATAAAAAAAAATTGAAAATATGAACATTATTTGCAATAAATAAATGTTGAACATTCATAAAAAATCATTTAAACCCATGTACTTAGATAGTGGCCATCAGAGGGGCAAGAGGGGTTGCTGCCCCTGGCCTCATGATTTTAAAAGCCCCAATTTATAACTCAATTAATATTTTTATAATCATAAATTAAAAATTTTTTATCTAACATTTTTATTTTAATAAATTTAAATTGGGCTAAAATTGGTAAAGTTATGACCCATTAAAGTAAATATCATTCTTGAGATTTGGTGTCAACAATTTATGGCTCCTATATCAAATTCTCAATTTTACAAAAATTTTATATTTTTACTAATAAAAATTAAAATTACCATTTTTTACACTTTGACATCAGGTATAGAAAAATTTGGGGGTTTAAACTGACTTAAAACATTTACCTTACTGGTTTTTTCATTTTTGTAAGAAATAAAAATAAACAGTACAAAATTAAGGCATTTTCAATAGGAACTTCACATCAACATCATTTCAATTACTGTATTTTTAAAAGAAATTGTTTTTGAGCAGGCTAAAAATGTTTCCAAAAATTCATTGAAATTGGTTAATTATGATATAAATTTTTAATTTTGTCTGAAAATTTTGGGTTTGCATATATTATTATCATTATTATTATTATTATTAGAAATATCAACAAAAATAATATATATTCAAATTCCAATATTCTTTCACAATTTTATTAATAAAATTGCAAAAATTTGACTAATTTTAGCATCATAATTGTCAAGGAATATTGACTCTTGAAGAAAACAAAGAACAAGATCAGCAGTTATGGAAGAGAATGACATGCAGTCAATTAATGCAGGAAATGATTGAATATAGATTACCAAATTTATAATTTTTTTATTGAGTTGTTCGAAAAGTCATTTTGTTTTTTTTTTCCCACCAGTGGCATTAGTTGTATTTTTACCCGCCAATTTCATTCTAAGCCATATTGTCATTATAAATTTTGACAGCTGACATTTCAAAGTATATTTATAAAAAATTTTTTTTTGATTCTGTGCAATTGTTTTTTGTTTTTTTTGGTGTTCTATCAAAAATAGAAAATAAAATGAAGATTTTCAGCATGTTTTGCTTTTTTATTACTGAAAAAGTAAGAATGCTGTTCAAGCAGAAAAAAATTACGTGAAGTGTAGGGAGAAGATGTGTTAATAGAATGCCAGTCCCAAAACTGGTTTGCAAAATTTCATTATGACAATTTTGATGTTAAAGATGCACCATGTGCTAGAAAGTTAGTTGAAGCTGATGATGACAAAATAAAGGTATTGTTTGAAAAAATATAACTGAATGTCAACATGAGAAATTGCTACAAGATTGAATTTTTTCATGACCAGTTGAAATGTTGATATTTGGGTTCCACATGTTCTCAAAGAAAGTTTTGCTCCATTGCATTCACATCTGTGATTTGCTGCTCAAACATGAAGAAAATGATCTCTTTCTGCAGCAGATATAACTGTTGATGAAAAATTGATTGTTTACAACAAAGTTGAACCCAAGCGATCATGGAGCAGATGAAATGAACTGGCTCAAAGGACTCCAAAACCCATATTTATAAAAAAAAAATGATGGCTCTTTGTTTGGTGGGATTTCAAGGGATTTGTGTATTTTTTGAGCTTCTTCCCATACAATTCCAAATTAATTCAGAAGTGTACTGCCCAATTGGACAAATTGAGTGATTCCATCAAACAGAACAGGCCAGAATTTATTAACAGAAAAGACATAGTGTTTCACCATGAAAATGTCAAACTTCATACAAATTTGATATCTCGCCAGAAGCTGTTATAGCTTGGATGGGATGTGCTACCATACCCACCATATTTGTCATATCTGGCACCTTCCAATTATTACTTATTCTGATCTTTACAGAATTCTTTAGACAGTAAAACACTTAATTTAAACAAGGATGTCAAAAATCACTTGGTTCAGATTTTGCAAGCATTAAATGAGAATGTCAAAAATCACTTGTTTCAATTTTTTTGCAAGAAAAGTTCAGAAATTCTACGAGCATGGAATCATGCTACTACCAGAAAGATGGCAACATGTATTTGGACAAATGGTCAATATATAATTAAATAAAATATTTATATACTATAAAAAAAAATATATAATTAAATAAAATATTTATATATTATAAAAAAATTGTCATTTTCATGAAAAAAACGAAATTACTTTCTGAACAACCCAATATCTTATATAAACTATTATTCATCCTGGAATCATTAGTTTTTGTATTATTTATGTGAATAAAGGTGAGATATATTAAAATCATTAATTTATGATAAATATATATAATTTATGATGATAAAAAAATATTTATAAAGAAAAACAAAATGCAGTCCATCTTGATGGAACTTTTAATGTGTAACTTTTTATTAAAAGTATGATTATAAGAAAAAAAATTCAGTTTGTCAAAACTAGAAGAAAAATATTTATAATTGCCTTTTAAGACAATCATTGTTAACACATCCTTTATGACCATACTAGTGATGCACAAGTGTCGATGACCACATGCTAATGCATCAAGGTCATGTATTAAATCATAATTTTGAGCTTACAAGTGACTTTCCACACCCAAATCTATTAAATAAGAATTTTCCTTAAAAAATAAATTATTAAAATATTCCCGAACAGTTCTTGATTGAATAGGTGAAATGTTTAAATAATATAAATTTTAAGATATTCTGAAATTACAGATCTAAACTTCAATATTTTATTATTTTTATTTAATTAATTATGTTAATCACTTTCACTTATTTTCAAGAAGCCTATTCCATTTACCTTTTAATTCTGGATCAAAATAGGAAGGTCGTTCATATGCCATTATTTGATTAAAGACAGCACCAGCAGCTTTTAATCTTGGATAAATAGGGGACATTCTAAGGCAACGTCCAGTCTTGAATTCAGAGAAAGGATAATGGAGAGTGTAATGAAGGCCTATATTAATTTTTTAAACAAAAATTGAATATTAACATTTACACAATTATACTTTAATTTTTAACATAAAAAGATTCTTCAGATTATTGTTATTTATAAAGTTTACATACTTGGAACTTCTCTCATTCTATCTCTCAAGAATAAGGGATTATTATGTAATCCTAAGAATCTTCTTATATGCAAATCCTAAATATATTGGATAAATAGAGGACATTCTAAGGCAACGTCCAGTCTTGAATTCAGAGAAAGGATAATGGAGAGTGTAATGAAGGCCTATATTAATTTTTTAAACAAAAATTGAATATTAACATTTACACAATTATACTTTAATTTTTAACATAAAAAGATTCTTCAGATTATTGTTATTTATAAAGTTTACATACTTGGAACTTCTCTCATTCTATCTCTCAAGAATAATGGATTATTATGTAATCCTAAGAATCTTCTTATATCCAAATCCCAAATATCAACTGTTGGTTCACCTTTATGCATCCATTCAGCTGTCACTTTTCCTACTCCACCAGCAGCCTCGATACCAATAGACTTCATTCCACTAGCAATAAAATAATTTTTTACCTGGAATAAACAATAATGATAAAATATACTTATATAACAAGTGCAAACAAATTTCATTATAAAGGATACATCAGTCATAAAATTTTAATATCTTATTTTAACTGATTTTATCTTATAAATTTAATTCATTAGACAGAAATATATTTCAACTAAATAAATTATAAGGTTAAAAGAAATTACAAATTATTTTCAAATTTTTAAGGATGCTGATTAATCATATTCAACAGTTCCACTAGCAATAAAATAATTTTTTACCTGGAATAAACAATAATGATAAAATATACTTATATAACAAGTACAAACAAATTTCATTATAAAGGATACATCAGTCATAAAATTTTAATATCTTATTTTAACTGATTTTATCTTATAAATTTAATTCATTAGACAGAAATATATTTCAACTATATAAATTATAAGGTTAAAAGAAATTACAAATTATTTTCAAATTTTTAAGGATGCTGATAAATCATATTCAACTGAAACATGCTTCATTCATGATCAGTGATTGATTAGTAATCAATTATAGATTAATGTGCAGTAGAGTCCCATTTATCCAGAATTGGATTATCCAAATTGCAGATTAATAAGGAGAAAAACAATGTTTTATCATAGATGAATTAGCTGAAAGATTTATAAATATCCTATATTCAGTTATTTATTATAACTTAGATAATTAATGTTAAAAATTAGAATTATATAAAACATACAATTCTTGTAATAATTTTCTACTGTGAATGAATATTACAATTGTTACAAATATAAAATTGTCACATTTAACATCTGATTGAATGATTCATTCCTAGTCTGTAAGTGCATTTATTATATTCTTTCACTAACTCTCTCTCATATTATTTATTGCAACTGATTACAATATTTGGTGCAATGTGTGCAAGTCTTGATGAGGATCTCTGTACATTACTCTAATATTTTATTTTATTTTAATAAATTTGTGAATGCAATCCACTACTGATTCACAATCCATAATTTGAAAAATACTCTTTTTGAGAATTATATATAAACCAATTAATATTTTTCATATTATAGATGAAGTAACTATATAAAGGACCATCTACAGGTAGTCCTCAACTTATGACAGTGATGTCATTGATAAATTTTATTATTGGTCAATGCAACTGATCTGAGTTTGATCCATGATTCAATGGTCTGATATATGGAAAGCATCCTTTTTTGTTTGATACTTGTAATTTTGTGTTCTTTATGTCTATTATGATAACATATAGTGTCCTAGTAAATATTGGAAATGTCCAAAATTTCTCATTACTAAATTATGACAGTGGAGTTCAAAATTATTGAAACCAAACTCTGTTGTAAGTCAAGGACAATCCATATAAACTATGTCACACAATTTCAAATACTTTTTGACTGCCTTCCTTCTCTTCATTTTTTGTCGTATCAAGTTTGACTCCCTGACTATATATAAGATATTTGAAGATGCCTCCCCTTCTACTTAAAACTTTTTCTCCGATATTTGTAAAAGTAAAAATAAACAGACATAAAATAATAAAATACAGAAAAATGCTTTACACTAGTACTTTGTTATATATATTTTCTTTAACTTCCAAATAAATTTTCAAACAATTGGATATAAATGTTTTAACTAAATACTGTATGTCTTATATTTTATAACGTGTCTCCAAATTTGTTATATTACAACTTTTATTTTTCAAACAATTAAACATAAATATTTTATAAAACAAAATTTTAACCACAGAAATGTAAAATTATAACTATTTTTACAATGTGATGTCACAATTTGCATGATTCTTTCTCCATATGTCATTTATTATCATATATCTGTTATACCCTCCCTTCCCTAATAGCATGACATAGTTTATGGATGATCTTTAATTATATAAGTTATTGAATTATGCTCATCACTAACAGAATCATTCATTCATGAATACTAATAAGTACCATAAATAAATCTCACTTTCTCTCATTTTATTATTATAAACTCTATGCATATATCTATGGTAAAAAATATATATAAATATGTCCGTGTTCATGTAGATGAGCATAGTTGCATGATCAGGTAATGTGGACATATTTACATACATACCTTCCATATATTCTATATATAGAATATGTGGAAATAATTCCACTAGCAATAAAATAATTTTTTACCTGGAATAAACAATAATGATAAAATATACTTGTTATATAAGTACAGTGAAAAACTAAAAATATACTTGTTATATAAGTACAGTGAAAAAATACAGTGAAAAACATTTAACACGAAAATGCTTAACATGAAAAATCGGTTAACACAAAATAATATTGCGGTGCCGAGAAAATACTATGTAATTTCATACATTTTTTTTCTTTTAAGACGAAACAAAAATCGCTTAACATGAAAACATTTTGCTTCGCGAACGAACAAAATATCCCTGCTTTCTACAGTCGCATCATCATCCAGATGTTTTGGCTAATTTTTTTGTTAGAGCGAACAAAATAAACAGGGATCGCCACTGTTGCTAGGTTATTGCGTGTCTTTTGATAGGTAGAAGCAATTCGAAATCGATGAATTTCGTGTTTTAGCAGATTCCAACGATGAATTTGACAATGAAATCAATATTGCAGTTTCTGTCCCCACTACGTCACAAATGCGGAACAGCATGAAAAGTATGCGCAGTTACGTAGATGTGCATTCGAATGGCGAAATGAATAAAATGATGGACAATATCGAACAATTTGATACTGAAAAAGACACAAAAAAAAATATATCTGATTTTTTTTCCCAAAAACAATAATTTTTATGTGTTTTCTTATTAAATATGTATAATTATCAGAAAATCGAATTAATAAAATTTGACGACATCAAAAACATTGAGTCTTTTTTGCATCATTTAACACGAAAAAAATTTCAGTCCCTTCAGTTTCGTGTTAAACGTTTTTCACTGGACAAACAAATTTCTTTATAAAGGATGCATCAGTGATAAATATATTTCAGCTAAATAAATTACAAATTATTTTCAAATTTTTAGGATGCTGATAAATCATATTCAACTGAAACATGCTTCATTCATGATCAGTGATTGATTAGTAATCAATCATAGATTAATATGCAGTAGAGTCCCATTTATCCAAAACTGGATTATTCAAATTGCAGATTAATAAGGAGAAAAATAATGTTTTATCATAGATGTAATATCTGAAAGATTTATAAATATCCTATATTCAGTTATTTATTATAACTTAGATCATTAATGATAAAACTTAGAATTATATAAAAAATACAAATATTGTAATAATTTGTTTTCCACTGTGAATGAATATTACAATTGTTACAAATATAAAATTGTCACATTTAACATCTGATTGAATGATTCATTCCTAGTCTGTAAGTGCATTTATTATATTCTTTCACTAACTCTCTCTCATATTATTTATTGCAATTGGTTACAATATTTGGTGCAATGTGTGCAAGTCTTGATGAGGATCTCTATACATAACTCTAATATTTTAATTTATTTTAATAAATTACAAGTCAAACAGCTCTACTAGCATGTATACAGTTATTTATTATGGTATAACGTTTTCGGATCTTTTTTCGATCCCTCTTCAGTACCACTCGTGCATTTACAGTATATACCATATTAAGGAAAAACTTTTACAAATCGAACATACATATTTCCGAACTAAAGAATACAAAACAGTTTACATTCCTGGGAATGTAAACTGGTTCTGAAGAGGGATCGAAAAAAGATCCGAAAACGTTACACCATAATAAATAACTGTATAATTGCTAGTAGAGCTGTTTGACTTGTAATTCATTCAAAGCATATAGTTTTTCATACTATTATTTTAATAAATTTGTGAATGCAATCCACTACTGATTCACAATCCATAATTTGAAAAATACTCTTTTTGAGAATTATATATAAACCAATTAATATTTTTCATATTATAGATGAAGTAACTATATAAAGGACCATCTACAGGTAGTCCTCAACTTATGACAGTGATGTCATTGATAAATTCTATTATTGGTCAATGCAACTGATCTGAGTTTGATCCCTGGTTCAATGGTATGATATATGGAAAGCATCCTTTTTTTGTTTGATACTTTAATTTTATGTTCTTTATGTCTATTATAATAACATATAGTGTCCTAGTAAATATTGGAAATGACCAAAATTTCTCATTTCTAACTTATGACAGTAGAGTTCAAAATTATTGAAACCAAACTCTATTGTAAGTCAAGGATAATCCATATTAACTATGTCATATTATTTCAAATACTTTTTGACTCCCTTCCTCTTCTTTTTCATTTTTTGTCATATCAAGTTTGACTCCCTGACTATATATCAGAAATTTGAAGATGCCTCCCCTTCTACTTAAAAATATTTTCTCCAATATTTGTAAAAATAAAAATAAATGGACATAAAATAATAAAAACCAGAAAATGCTTTCACACTAGTACTTTGTTATATATATTTTCTTTAACTTCCAAATAAATTTTCAAACAACTGGATATAAATGTTTTAACTAGATACTGTATGTCTTATATTTTATAATGTGTCTCCAAATTTGTTATATTACAAGTTTTATTTTTCAAACAGTTAAACATAAATGTTTTATAAAACAAAATTTTAACCACAGAAATATAAAATTATAACTATTTTTATAATGTGATGTCACAATTTGCATGATTCTTTTTCCCTATGTCATTTATATTATCATATATCTGTTATACCCTCCCTTCCCTAATAGCATGACATAGTTTATAGATGCTCTTCAATTATATAAGTTATTGAATTATGCTCATCACTAACAGAAGCATTCATTCATGAATACTAATAAGTACCATAAATAAATCTAAATAAATCTCACTTTCTCTCATTTTATTATTATAAATATATTATAAACTGAGCATATAGACATGATAAAAATATATACTGTATATAAATATGTCCATGTTCCCTGATCTTGCAGTTGAGCACAGTTGCATGATCAGGTAATGTGGACATATTTACATATATACCTTCCATATATTCTATATATAGAATACAGTGGTATCGATGGTAATCCGTTCCAGCAGAACCGTCGTTATCCAAAGCACGATTCTCCATAGGATTTAATTGAAAACTGATTAATTCGTTCCAGCTCCTTCCCACAACCATAGTAAATACTAAAAATTTAGATGAAACTCATTTAAAATGTCCTAAAAATATGGAAAATAGTATTTATTTATTATATTTGCTACAAAACGAACTCGTAAACAATTCAAATGAACACATACAAAAAACTAATTTATAAAAGCTGGATTAATAAAAATCAGGACTGAATTTTTTTAATTCATTTTTTCCTTTTCCTTAACATCTATCAACATCAAAGACACACAATGGAATAAAGAACAACCTAATAATTGAAAATGTAGACAAAACATTTAACTAATCAGACCCAGTTATTTTAAGGAAAATAATAATTTTTAATTAAATAAGAAACTTTTATTGTTAAAACAATAACAGTTTCAAAATTTTTTGCCATTTTTAATATGATTTTGTTCTAAGAATATTTTATCATCATCAATAACGTTACTATTGTTATCATAGTCATTTACTTTAATATATTAATTATAATAATATAAATTGTATATAAAAATGCATCATATTATTATAATAATTATATATATCATACCTAGTTATAAATTATGTATATAGAGTATAATAATGCTTCACGTAGATAAGCAACTTGCTCTCGAAGCCATCGAGATAGAAAGAGGAGCACATAAAGAATTGTGATCAACAATAGTGGCCCTATAGTTTTACCCGACTCCTGGACATGGTGTGCACACAATGGACTTTGAGTAAGCCTTGACTTATGTGCTACGTTTTCATAAACTGGACATGTTATTGGTCATATATGTTTTAGGTATTGAACTGTATATCGACATGTGGGAATTTCCCCTCTTCTGTATGTTCCATTAGGGTATAAATCTTATTACCCTAATATTTAATATAAATGTTATTTTCTTTTGTTTTATTTATCTGTAGTTATATATAAACCTCCTGTATGTTATTATTTGTATAACCGTTTGATGTTCTAGAACTGTGCCGTTTGTAATAAGTATTCTATTTTTTAAATTATTTGTTCTGTAGGCTGTTCTATTTTAGAATATTAAATTGTGTGTAACGGTACTGAAGAGGGACTGAGGTGCAATCCGAAAACGTTATACTGCAATAAATTTTGTTTGAACTTGCTAATTGAGCTGATTTAATATATATTTAATAATGCTTCAGTTAATAAATTTAGTTTGAACAAATTCTTAAGAAATTACTATGTCAGAAATATCTATTATATCATAAAATATCTGTATTTTAAATTAACAATATTTAATTCAAAAGAATTCTGTCATTTCATGAAATATTCTATTTGAAATGACTATAAATTTAAGTAGCCATTATTTTAAAGCACATCATTTTCATCATGAGCACTCATATTTTAGCAAAAATTGTAGATAATAGGATTCTTGTATCTAATAAAAAAATGGGAAATTTAAACACAATTAATTCAGACAAATACAAAATAAGCAAGCTAGTCTAATTGACTCAGAATTATTAAATAATTATAAGTTTAAACAATACAACAATATCAAACAATATTTAGAAGTTTAAAAATATTATTAGATGCAGTCTATTAAATCAAGTATCATATAAAAAAATTAAGCAATTTTTTAAAAATTATTTTTAGTTTATATTAAAAAATGTTAATTTGATGATAATTTTATTCTAATTTGATTACAAAGATGACCATTAGGAAATTAATATTAAAACTTTTATCACAATGTAGATTAACATTAGAAGTTGCAAGAAAGCTTAATCTAAATCTCAAATATATATAATAAAGATTATTAACAATTTTTATATTAAATCTGTTTTAAAACTGAAGACGGATATCTTTAATATTTATAATAAACAAATGAATATTAAAAGAATTTTAAGTTTTGAAATTCTTGTAAAACTTGATTACAAAGATGACCATTAGGAAATTAATATTAAAACTTTTATCACAATGTAGATTATTAACATTAGAAGTTGCAAGAAAACTTTTTGTGTGTCCATCTTGCGGGATTAGCAAAGAATACAAATAAAGATGTTTTCATTCTGCTTCAGAGCTTGTTTTATTCCGATAATATTTTTCAATAAATATATAAAAAGTATTCAACATACAAATCGTGTACTTAAAATTTTCATTACTCAAGCTAATTTAAAAAGATACAAGAAAATGAAAAGTATTTTTTTGATTGATTTAATGTTTAATAACAATAAAAATATAAAGCAATTATGTAAAGAACTAATCTCCAAATGTGTTCTCTACTTTAGAATGATTAGAATACAGGATTAAAATATTTTCAACTTCTTCAAAATTATCTTCAATCTCTGTGTTAAATGCCATAAAATTCTATTACATAATTTCATTATTATTCAGAAATTTGAATGTCTCTTTTTTTTTTAACTGACGCTTTAGTGATCCGATCATCCCGCTGAATTTTATAAAATTCAATAAAATTATTCAAAAGTTATTAGGTAGAAATCTCCGCAGTTTGATTTATGCCACTTTTAAATAGTCAAAGTTGAATAGTAAATCGATATCATCGAGATCCTCTTCATTAACTTCAACTTTACTGCCAAATTTCATAAAAATTCAATAATTAGTTCAAAATATAGTAAGAAAATATGGCAGAAATTTGAATGTACGCCATTTTTAAATATACGGCAAAATATCAATATGGAATTTTGCTAAAATATATCCATTAGTTCAAAATAGAACATACAGGAAAACATTACAACGTTTCGACTACACGATACTATAATCAAAATGCTATTCACTGATTCCTTTCTTTCATAATGTTCATCTTTATTATTGCGTGAATAGATTTTCCTTCTTTTAATTGAAGCATTATATAATTCGGCATAAAATTATTTATGACTTATTGTAAATTAAAATTGTCAACGATTGAACTTTCAAGAAAAAACTAAATTATTCTTTTATTAAATTCTATTAAGTATTATTATTATTATAAATATGCCGAATTTATTCCTTACTTTACAGTACAAAATTATTTATGACTTATTGTAAATTAAAATTGTCAACGATTGAACTTTCAAGAAAAAAACTAAATTATTCTTATATTAAATTCTAATAAGTATTATTATTATTATAAATATACCGAATTTATTCCTTACTTTACAGTATAACGTAATTAGAAATCAAAATTAATAGAAATTATGCTATTCATAAACAAATAAAAGATAGCATTTTTATTTATTTGGGTAAATAATATAAAATTGAAGAAAATTTTATTCTTTTAAATAAATATCTTATATAATATGCAACTATTGCTAGCCAGGAGATAAGCGAGGCATATTTTTCGAAGGATAGTACATTTTATAATAAAATCATTAAGCTTTATAATCATCTATTCGTTTTTATAAAATTGAAGAAAATTTTATTCTTTTAAATAAATATCTTATATAATATGCAACTATAGCTAGCCAGGAGATAAGCGAGGCATATTTTTCGAAGGATAGTATATTTTATAATAAAATCATTAAGCTTTTATAATCATCTATTCGTCTGGAATTTTGCTAAAATATATCCATTAGTTCAAAATAGAACATACAGGAAAACATTACAATGTTTCGACTACACGATACTATAGTCAAAATGCTATTCACTCGATTCCTTTCTTTCATGATCATTACAACGTTTCGACTACACGATACTATAATCAAAATGCTATTCACTGATTCCTTTCTTTCATAATGTTCATCTTTATTATTGCGTGAATAGATTTTCCTTCTTTTAATTGAAGCATTATATAATTCGGCATAAAATTATTTATGACTTATTGTAAATTAAAATTGTCAACGATTGAACTTTCAAGAAAAAAACTAAATTATTCTTATATTAAATTCTAATAAGTATTATTATTATTATAAATATACCGAATTTATTCCTTACTTTACAGTATAACGTAATTAGAAATCAAAATTAATAGAAATTATGCTATTCATAAACAAATAAAAGATAGCATTTTTATTTATTTGTGAACAGTACGGTAAATAATATAAAATTGAAGAAAATTTTATTCTTTTAAATAAATATCTTATATAATATGCAACTATTGCTAGCCAGGAGATAAGCGAGGCATATTTTTCGAAGGATAGTACATTTTATAATAAAATCATTAAGCTTTATAATCATCTATTCGTTTTAATTAATATATTTTTTATGAAATCTAATATTAGAGATATTCTAATTACTATTAGAAATAACCTTAATGTCATATTTTTCAACCTCACGACTTCACCCTTTTAAAAATGGCGAACATTCAAACTATTAAGATATTTTCTTAATATTTTTTGAACTATTTATTAGATTTTAATGAAATTCAATAGATTAAGTAGGACGTTTTATTGAAGATAGCTTTGATGTCGTATTCTAGTCGTGACACGAATGGAATGTAGCGATTAATTTTCAGAAGCGCTTGTTCCTCAAAATAGTCTTCGAAATAAACATAAGTCATACGAGGTATAAAATTATTTAAATATTTAATATCTATCGCCTTATCCACATCTTTAAGGCGTGGCTGTTAGATAACTCAAAAGATTTCAAAACGAATAGGCTGGTAGTACTCGTATAACTCGATACCATAAAATTTTTGAGTTTACACGTTTACTTCTTGTGATATTTGAGAACGGACAAATTGAATTCATAAGTTTTTAAAAAAATTTTATACAAAAATGGCCTTACGCATTCAATTTTTATCAATTATGATGACAGATTAGCGCGTTTTTAAGAGGAAAAATGGATTAAAATACTCGTGAACTTTTAAAAATATTCATCCATAAATCTACTTTAATATAATTTAGTCACAATATAATTATTGTATCTGTTTAGATTTATTTTTATACGATGTTCTTTCTCGCATTGTAAATCATAAATGATTTACTGCATTTACGAAAAAACTCTACACTCGAATTACTTATACGAATATACCCCCACCAAACTCTTCCCGTACCCCTGGGGGTACGCGTACCACACTTTGGGAAACACTGATTATTAATAGAACGATTTTGCATGGAAAGGAATCAAAAGACTTTTTTTATTTTTATACGATGTTCTTTCTCGCATTGTAAATCATAAATGATTTACTGCATTTACGAGAAAACTCTATACTCGAATTACTTATACGAATATAGTAATAGAACGATTTTGCATGGAAACGAATCAAAAGACTTTTATTCCCCTATATTTAAATATAAAATTACGACATCAATCGGATGAATTAAATGAAAGAACGTCACTGTTACAAAAGAGGAAAAACAGGATCACCAATTGAGTAGGCTGAAGAATCGTATAATAAATAACTCATCGCCTCCAACCATTTAATTTTAACTCGAAGCTTGGGAGTTATTTATATTGCAGAATATTAAAAAAAATTGTTATTTCAAATCTTTCGATATAATTCAGCCCCAATAATTTGCCAAAGATAAATAATTTAGAGCTTTAATAAATTATAATAAAATATTCCAAGTATTATAAATTAGTAATAATGGAATAGAATTACCTGAACACGAAACACGCAAACTGTGTTTTTATGCAAAAATAAATACAGTAACCCTAATTGGTACGGCAACACTTAATTACTCTCTCTCGGTAACTCATAGAGAAATCTCACTGTCATTTAAAAAAATGAGTAATAAATCTTTATGTTTCTAAAATAATAATAATGATAATTATTATAAAATCACAAATTCGAATCTTTACATACATAAGCCAATAATAAATTTTAGCTAAGCATAAAATTAATCACAATTGGTTAGTTAAAATGCTCTACGTTTACCAAATTGGTTAATTCTAACTTGGTTGATGGAAATTTGGTTAATTCTTTTCTCTACACGCGTAACTAACTAGCTAAGAACTTAATAAATTAAAATATAATCGTAATTTTTTATTAAAACAGTGAAAATTAAAATCAATAATTTGATTAATTAAGCGAGATACCCACGAAAAATGATTTTTAAATTTCAGGTAGGTAATATTTTTGTTTGACGTAATGGATCTTTTGTTACTATCCTGTTCCTAATTTGTGTTATAGAAATGCTGCGAAAGATATTCCCGAAAGCTATCAGTGTTGTAAAATCATTTTAAATGTAAAAAATGAAGTAGTAACAGTTAACTTATATCGCGTATTAAGTCATCAGACGGTGTAGTTCTCGATACCGAATCGTAAGATGTTGCAGCTTCTGTTTTGTGTAATAATCAATATTGAAACGATTATAATAATATTTTTGCTTTTGGGTAAACGTTATTAAATAATAAGAAGTGAGAAAATTCTATATACGACTATGGTAATTATAAACTTAGGCCTACTTATTCGCTTCGCTCCAAACAGAAAATACCCGAAAATTTTGTATAAAACAAAACTGGAAGTTAGATTAATGGAAGAATTGGTTATTTATCTTTCGAATAGACTCGCGACTCATTATGCAAGTATTGTATATATTATATATCCATGTCCAGGTATTATTGAAATTCAAAAAATAATAAGTAGTAAAAGATTTGTACTTTAATAATCGGGACGATATAGCCTATGGAATATATGAAATACGGAAAGTTATGTGCAAAAGGAGGAGGATATACATCGACGCATTAAATTTCTTTCGTAATAAGTTATAGGATTAATCCAAAGAAAAAAGATAAATATTTGATACAATATCGGGTTTCGAAACGATAGCAATAATCTTTCGTAATAAGTTATAGGATTAATCCAAAGAAAAAAGATAAATATTTGATACAATATCGAGTTTCGAAACTGCCAATAGACTTAATTTGAATCCATTAATTCAAAGAATATTATGAGAGAAATGGTTATTCCTCACTATTTCAACTTCAAATATTCAATGCTCGATATCTTAACTGAGCAAAAGAGTATTTGTTCTAATAATTTTTTCAATTTTTATATAAAGGAAACTGTTTGAATGTATTGAATCTGTAATGAAAATTAAGAGAGCTTATAACTACTTACTCTATGACATAGATGTTCTAGCTCGGATATGTTAAAAGGGAGATTTAAGTTTAAGAAAAATCGATAAGTTTGATGTTTTACCTTTTTTATGTCATACACAGTCTATATGTTCTATTTCGCTTATATCGAATAAAAGAGGAGAAAATCATTTATACATGAACAAATTCAGTAAAAATCGATAAGTTTGATGTTTTACCTTTTTTATGTCATACACAGTCTATATGTTCTACTTCGCTTATATCGAATAAAAGAGGAGAAAATCATTTATATATGAACAAATTCATTTTTTTTTGTTCAAATTTGATAAAAACCGGTATTATATAGACTCTCATAAATAAATTCAAATGAGTATTATTATAAAATAATAATTGAGGAATACGATGGCGAACAAGATAGTGAAGCTCGAATTCGAAATGCGAATAACACGCGCACTCCAATATTATAAAAGTTTCGAGCGAATATTCAAATATCCAAAACTAAAAAGACATAAATCCAATAGAAGATTAACTATATGGAAAAACTGAATTCTCTTATAGAATATAAGTTATTAGGTTGTTTACGCCAGTCATGATGACGTAGCGAATATGATTAGGGTGTTGTCACTTACATATACTATGAAAATATTGATTAAGTGAAGAAAAGGAAAAAAAATTGCCCATGTGCCACGCGAGAACATTTATTAATGCAATAAATGTTACAGTAAAGACATTACAAGATTTAAGAGTTCGACCAACTGAAAAAATTGATAAAAGTATCGGAACAACAATTAAAAATTGTTTACTTTTATATTAAAGGTAACAAAATTATAATTTTTACTTCGATGCTTTTATCAATTTTTATTGTCTTTTTTCACAGAACAAAAATAAGCGCAAAAAAATTAAGATACAGAAGTAATGGAAATTTCTATACCTTCTCACTGTGATTTACAGGGTAAAATTAATGACAAAATTATAAAGATTTAATGATAAACATAACTATTCTGTCAAAGAGGAAATATTATTCTTCTATAATAAATATTTATAAACGTATCTTTCGCACGAAAAACTAACAGTGACTTTTTCATTAACTAAATTAAACAGAATAATTAATCCAGTATTTCTATTATATTTATACCGCAGAATTGAAAGCTAACAAACTACAAACTGCTATAAAAAATATTCTATCAACATTTTCAGCTATCGAATATATCAACGATTTAAATGGATCCGATTTGTATTTATCGACATTTGAACTATTCAAAAATTAATTAGAACTTTTTAATCATTAATTATTAATGTGTACGTGTTCTGATCCTGTAAGTTAAATCCTAAAATTCCTGTATTTTAGCAAATTAATTTTGTAAAATAGCTATTATTTTGTCCTCCCTATAAGAAAAATTGATATTCTGATTGAATATTAAGCGCATTATAAGCTCTTTTATGCAATTTTTATGGTTAAAAGAACATATAAAAATGTATTTTATAAAAGATGTATTTGTCTACTTTATAAATCTCTAATGACGCGCGATTTAAAAGTATAGAATTTGACCATCTATTTCATTTCTCAATAAAATGCTTTACTTTCTAGTAAACTCTATATATCTAACAGACAGATGAAGACGTCGCGGATGTTTTTATTCATTCAAGGACCTCGGTAATCTTTATTCTAGCCAAGAGTCATTCTATCCTGTTCAACAAGTTTCCAATCCAACTATAAATTTTCCATGTTGAATTTATAGAGTTCCTTCTCCTTTTTCGAATTTGTTAAGATTTCAAAACAATTTACAAACATTATATTGAACTGTTACTCTTCTTACCTTAGAAATTTTTACTTCAAAAACAAAATATTAACTTTATTTGTAGAAAAATTTCGTTTTCGGTGGTTAAAATATTACAAATCGCGAGAATAATAATCGTGTCTCGGTCACGAAAACTGGAAATAATATAAAAATCTTTCTTTCCTATTTAACATTCAACTAACGACGTAGCCATGAATAATTTTATGACGTTTGACTTGTCTTTTCTCCAAGTTCTCAGAATTCATCATATAGAAAACGTAAAGTTGTCGGGAGATAAAATAATCCAAATATCTTCCACTGTTTTCTTTAAGAAAATGTCAATATTTCCAATTATTTTTGTACGGTTATTCCTATTAGAAAAGTTTCTTAAACTCAAAATACTGTTACGTAAATATGTATAAACGAGCTTCGATAGCTCGCAGATACGTTATATTAAAAAAGAAAGAGCGAAGCGAAGTGGTTGCATTTCTTCAGGCTCTGTTGTAAGGAAGATTAATAACTATATTTTTACGCTGATTGCGGATATAATTATAGCATTTAAAAATATCGGTACAAACATCGTCACGGTAGATTTCTTTCGCCATTATGAAATATTTATTTTTGCCAGTCCGCGAGCGATTAATTAATTGGCTCAGTCGAAAATTTTGCTTATTTCCACGCAAATAATTATACGTATAAGAAGCGACTAGACGACTCTATATTAGTTTTTAATGTTTAACGACTAATTAACGATAATTTTAACCGACTGTTTGTTCTATTAACAAATACGACGGAGATCTATTCATTTATCGTAAACGTTCTTCGTCACACGTTTAACATTTTTAGAAATGTGGTAATGAACCCATCTCTACGGTTCTTACACTAGAATAAAAGCGCTTCTTTGGCATATTATTTACGCAATCGACCTCGTTAAGTGTATAAATATAATTTACACTATTCTACAAATCAAAACGCTTCGTGATTTACATGTATTTGAAGCGCTTTAGAGTAAATCATCGGAAGAAAATGAGTTCGCCTTGTTGAAAAACGACTAGAACATATCCAAACAAGGCCGTGTCTATGATATAGAAGGAAGAAGAAGATGGTGATTTAGGCGTGACGGATTCGTGATATCCGTGACCGCAACTAGTCACGCGCGACGAATCATATCGTGCCGATACTGTCCCTTCATTCCATTTGTTACGAATAGCGAAAAACCTCTTTAATTCAGATTGGCCAATAGTTTTTCTTCTCCTCGTCTCACCTGTAGAATAAAATGTCATCTTAAAAATTTAAGAAATTTATAGAATCTTTAGTTCATTTTGCGCTCATCTTCGTACATCAATCGGCAAGAAATTAATTCTTTTTAATCCGTTGGAAGATCTCAATTTGCTCCCCATGGCTGGGGAATATATTACAAGGAACTGCTTGTAATAATTATTAATCTTCGGAAAATATTAAAACGACCCGAATGCTTTATGAAAGACAATGAAGGGCATTATTTATCTCTGTACATGGCTGCAGCATCTAGTAGAGCGGAGCCCCATTCATAAAACAAGACTAATGGACCAATTAATCATTGTACCCAACATGTTTTCGGATAATGTTACAATTAATTCTCTTGTAAATAACTGTCAAGATAAATCAAGATATAACTATCTTATTTGCTGTTTAAGGTACATCAAATCTTCATAAATCAGGATTATGATATGGCCGGGCCAATCCCGTACGCTTCACTGTTTGCACCATTATGCGCATCATATATATAGGCCTATACATAAGCCGCACGAGGATGGCCACATAAAGTGATCGCCGCGACTCACGAAAACGGTTTTTCTGCCTCAAAACGCAAATTTTCCCCGTTCCTACTTGACATTGAAAGATGATATAATTTAAACAAGAGTGAGAAAATACAGAGTCAACGATCTAATGGTTTTTATTTAAAAAAACAAAGACAAAAAATGGTATCGCAAATTATAAAAGTATCTCGTTCGAGTCATAAATCAAATGACGAGATGATAATCGTCTAGTTACGAAACAAAAACCAAAAACACGATCGCTAATGATGACATTTTCTCGGGGAAAAATATGTATAAAGATCGAACGTGAAGCGAGTTAACGACAAAAAAAAAACGACTGGTGTCAAACTATAAATCTTCGAATCGCATGATAAAAAGTGAGAAAGTTGAAGTAAATAAATTTTTCCACAGAATTTTAATAAGAACTTTATTTATAATAACATATATTGAATAATTTCTTATTATTATAACCTGTTTCGAAGTCATGCGAGTTTGATGATAACAGCTAGATAAGAAAATACCCTTAAACTAAATCAGTTTTTATACTCTAAATTATTGATTTTTCAATAACCTTACGTGTTAATAGCTTTAAGATTTATCTAATTTTATGAAAAACTTACAAAGTATATTAACTCGAATTTATACATAAAATCACTTTTAAAAGTTTCGGAACATAATTAATTTAATATTTTTTCCCATGATTAAATTAATTGCGCTATTTTTCTACATGAACTTTATAAAATCAATTTTTTTATCTGTTTTACTGCTACGGCTTTTGGTAAACAACAAACTGTCTTAGAAAAATTAATGTTTTTAAAGCCGCTAAATACGTTTAGTGTTAAATAACACTATAATAGTTAAAAGTGGGGAGATTGTTAACCTCGGACTTGATGAGAAAAAATTGTTAGAAAATGTGTAGCGATTGTTATTTCGGTAGCGTAATTTTTCTTTCAATTAAAATACGATTAATTTTCATTTATGATTATGTATGCGAATTAAAACCGTATAAAAATAAATCATTGAGCCACACCTATTTTATTAATAATGCGAATCAATTATAATTGCGTGTAAACATAATACAGCGTATTAAAACGATTATTCGCCAACTGCAGAACATCAGAAATCACAAAAATCGACATTTATAATATCGATAAAAAATATAAAGATAATTATTAAACTCACTGTATAATATCGAGGTCATCCTAAAAGTAATGTCGTTTTTAACATTACGTTTTGAAAGGATATTCTCTATCCGAATGAATAACACATGACGTGAACGCTTCATTCTTGTTTGGACAAGTCGAGACACGTTTGAACAAGTACAATATAAAAAACGACATTACTTTTTGGACGACCCGATATTTAAAATATATAAATTTACACGCGTATTTTAGAGTAGTATTATAGTCGCAAACTTTACGCTATCGCAACGTAAAATTTTTACGAATTTTCAACTAATAACTGATTTATAACTTATAGTCGCAAACTTTACGCTATCGCAACGTAAAATTTTTACGAATTTTCAACTAATAACTGTGTTTATGAACGAATTACTTTAATAAGTTATAAATTAGCTTAAATAATCTTTCTAAAAACTCGACATATTATCCGTATTCGATTTTAAGCAGTAAATCGATTAATCATAAATATTGTAAAACGTCCTCGCCTGTAATCATCGTTCCTTATTTTCTACAATATAAAAATGCTTTTATTTTTGTTTTAATGAAATATTCAAAACGCGATACTAAAAAAACTCGCTTTATTTCAATTTTATTTTCATCGGATTGGCTCGAATGTACACAAACATAGATTTAAAATAATTATCAGTTATGGATATTCGTAAGTTTGTACGTCTATAAATATTTATAACTGAGTTAAATGCTCTGTAATTATTTCACTACCGCCATACAAATAATATTAATTATACTCTTATATCAGAACAATGGATATTTTATAATTGGAAATCGATTATGGACGTCATTCGTGTGAAAATCGATTGAGGTATGAAGTCGTGCATTTTTTTTTATATTGTGTTAACTAGTTCGGTTATGGCTTATTTATTTAGATTGCATTAAATTTTTGTCTAAAAAAATAGAGATTATTCTTAGATTGCATTAGCGTAGCTCACTGCGAAGCTGCATTTTTGTGGCGGGACTTTAAAGGTCAAATAAATTTGGAAAATTTTCAGACGGTTAAAAAACATGAATGAATTTTTCTGAGTAAAGAAAAAAACAAAGCTATGAAAGGTAGTGCAGGGGCGTATCCTCGAATAACCGAGAGTTCGCAGGTTTTGCTTTGCTGATTCAGAAACAGAAGTGATGACAGCTTTTCCAATCTGATTGAGAACCATGTTCTAGACTAGTCTTGGAGGTCATGAGAAACAAACTGGTCGCTCGCATGGTCAAGGTTGCGCTTCTGCTCATTAAATTCGTTTCAACGATACGTAAAATTTTCGAAAATTTTCTTTTAAATTTACATTCGTCGAGAGATTTAGAAAAGAAAAAAAAAATAGAATTATAAGCTACTCCGAGTATGCTATTACGGATAGTAGAAAACAGTTTAAATGTCCACGAAAGAGATGAGAGATTGCCGATTAGATTACGTAGATATAAACTTTAATATATCTACATTTATGATACATCTATGATAATAATTCAAGAATAAATAATTATAGTAATTAATTAAATCTTAATTATTGATAAAACAATAATTATGATGGATAATTCGCATCTATGTGATTTTCGATTGGTGTCATTTTATATCGCCGTCCTAAGGGTTGTTTAAATTAAATCGCTCTCGATTATATTAATAGGTTTCGTTAAACATTTCTCTCTCTGTTTATCGAATCAATACTAGAAATGAAAAAAATTCTTTCCATATTCGAATCTGTAGTCGCCTAGATTGATTTTAATTTTAGGGTCTTTATAATAGACAGGTTGAGGACAAGGACAGAAAGTGGGTTTATCTTGATTTGTCACGCGGTTGTCACCTTCACTATTCTACCATAAGTAGACATCTCGACTCAATCTCCAACCTTGAACAATGAGCGGTTATAATAAATATTCCGTTCGGATATTAAATGACGTAATTAGGAATAGCCTTCAGCATTATTGTTTCCGAAGTTAGTATGACCATATCACGATTGCCCCGCTGACTTTCACCATTCTATAAAAGTTTCCTTAATTAAAAAAAAGAAAATTCCACAATAAATCGTGATAATAGTTTCGAAGATTTCAACTTAAATCAAACATAGATTACCGTCCTATATAAGCGTATTAAACTAATTACGATACAATTAAATGCACTCCTATCTAAGACTAATAATAGAAATTAAATCTATAAATATATATATTTAATCCTAATAAATGTAGAATTAAAAATTTTCGAGACAATTGCATTCAGACACACAAAAAGTTATTAAAAGTTAATTTATTCGAGCATCATTAGCATAAAATGGAAGATATGTGTGAGAACATCTGATAAATATAAGTTTTAATTAGGATAATAATTCTGTAATTTTTATTTTAAGAAAGCGTAAAGTTGGATTTTTTCGTACTTTAAATTGTTTTTTAATAAATTGAACTCGAAGCAAGCTATAAAAATATAATGTTATGTTTATTCATGAATTATGTTTTTCATTCTCCAATCGAGTTATAGATGGATCCGATTTCATATATTAGCAGTTGAATAACACATAATTATGTTTATTCACATAAATCATCCTTTATTTTATATAAAGAATCAAACGACCAAGAATAAACTATTCTTCCTTTATGTGATCGAACTTTTATCGTCATCATTTGGAGCGCAGTAGCGTAACGATAAATGAAACGTTCTGACATATCAACGCATTATTAAGTAACCATTTTCATAGCTCGATATTCATACATTTTGTTTTACTACAATGCTAATTCTATCATATCTATGTTTCTAAGAACAGCCCGAGGGTTTTTCCAAGAATATGTCGAAGTACCCATTATATAACTATTAAGCTTGAAAGAAAGAACGATGATTATTGATAAAACAAATTTAAATCCAGCCTTTAAAATTCGAATTTTCGTTCATTTATAATGAGTAGTTAAACGAAGTTTTAAAAGAAGAAAAAAATTTCCTAGTGCAACAAAACTGGAACATAGCGCTCCTTTATCTTTAGTGTGTGTATAAATGTTTCTGGATTTGCCACAACGAGTCGATGTTCCCAGCAGATTCTCTATTATCACAACGCTTTTCTTGTTTTGTTTTTTCTCTAGAGAGAGATTTATAATCGATGATACAAGTATTTGACAAATGCTTCCAACTGCTCGAAGATGTAGATCTGATAAATCTATTACAGATCGCAGCAAAGAAAACATGTTAATTTATTATGGCGTAAAGAATCGAAGATGAATCCTATTCTTTTTCATTATGCAGAAAACTTCATGAATAAAATAATTAATTCATTAATTAGCAAAATAACTAGCGTAATTTCTATAGCTTAACTATTTAATTTTTTTAATATATATTCCAGATAATTTTTATATAAAAATAAATTTAATTAGATCGATGCATTTCTCCGTGTGATCGGGCTTAACATTTAAATATAAAATTTTATAAAAGAACTAAAACTTTAATGTAAAAGAGATAAAAATAAAAATTGCGCTATGAAAACTTCTGTCTTTACCTCATTATAATCGTAATGCAAACAATGTTTTATAACTTTTTTTTGCATTTTGAATTTTTCATGGTTATGCTAATGTTTTCGCGTTGAATTTTTATGCAGACCGTGCCCAATCAGAAGAATGATATACAAGATCGTTCTAGATGTAATTTATTCTTTATCGTGCGTAAAATTTAACAGAAAAAAGTTTGGATCAACTTTACAAAACAGAAAAATTAAGAAAATAATATTACGGCATCGTACTATTCTTTTTTTGTGTGAGACCAGAATGAGTTTCATATAAGAACGTATTTACAGTTTATGACTATATATGAAAATGTTGAAAAATAGAAGACGGAATCAAATGTCATCAATATATGTTTAAAATATAACTACCATAGGATGCATACATTAATTTAAAATATTTATAATTTTAAACTATTAACTATAAAATATTGCGTGTTCAAAGAAAATTGGCATACTTTTTGTGCATCTTGCAACGGTATTAAATTTCTATTAGTCTACGTCATACGCAAATTTCTTTTTCGAAAGTTAGGAAGACATCTCGCTCTACGTGATTGCATTTAACTGTAGATAATTAAATTCAATTTAAAAATTTGAACGCTGGTCTAATAATACGCTATCCATCCTTTTATAGTCCATCTAATATTTAACTCGCTAATTATTTTCCGCTTATCTATAAAGCCTATGCAAACACATCCGTATATTATAATGCGTAGCGTATCTGATAATTTTTTCATCATAGAAATGTCCTGAAGTTGATGAAACTTTTTGCATAATTAATATGTCGGCACACTTAATTAATATTATAGAATTCGACAGTTTTTGTTGATATTCTCGAACTGGTTTACAAAATCTATAGAATAAGCAACTATCCGCACCATCGATATATTATTTTAGGTCTATTGTAAGTTTTTTATCTTCGATAAATTTGAATATGGAATAAAATACATTTATTTTTCACTCATTGAAGATGGTACTTTTTCTTTCATTCGCTTGTTAATTTTGCATTTAAAAAAACGAAGGGTCATGAAGCATCCACCCATCCGCTTTTCCTTGTCGAGGACCAGAGGTCAGAAATGCTTGGTTATGTTTAGGCGTGTTGTTTCGTGATGACTCAGAAAAACAAAACCAACCATAGGTACCATCATTTTTGAATCTGGATGTTATATAATGATGATGGCAAGAAAATTGTGTTACACTTTAACGTTTACAATTTTCTGGTATCGCAGTCTACGATTAGCATATTTCTTCGGAAACGTAACTTGGATGGCAGTTTCTTGCTCTCGGACTAAGTTTTATGGTAAAATCGTGTTTATAATGAGATATAAACTTCACGATTTTTATTTAAAATCAGTTCGAACAGTGGCAATAAATCTCGAAAATATTATAATCAAGTAACTTATCAAACCAGTAAACCTGGTAGAAACAACAAGAATATTTTTAATAGCATTCTTTAATTTAGCAAAAAATATTACCTTATTCTATAATTTTTTCGGTATTTTTATAAATAAATTACTTGATTTTTACTTTCATTTGTAACTAAATGATAAAACATCTGGAATCATTAACTTTTATAAAATTTTAAAATATTATATGTTTAATGTTTTATATAAGATGTAAACACAAAAGTTTGAAAACTGTTTCTCTGTTTCTATATTTATCGTTTTATGTTTTAGGAAAACATTTCAATATATAAATAAAATTGTTTACATACTTAAAAATTTTATTAGTCGAGGATAAAGTAAATCTCTGATTATAGTCTAAACATTTAAAATCTGTTATTGTACGATGTTGTAAAATTAGAGCTTAGTCATATTTTTAATAAATATATACATATCTTAATATAAATTCAAATTTCCGCTCTTCTTCGAGGATAACCGATTTTAAATCGCGATAATTATTCGTTCAGATAAGGCGCTTTACCGACTTTATCTCGCTTAGAAAGATTATAATTTATAGAAGAACAAATCGAAAGATAAGCGAATAAATAAACGATATTCGTAATATAACCAAATTAAGTTTAAGCTATGTTTGAATAACAACAAACCAAATCCGGCTTGGTCTTCCTCTCAGGATCAGCGACCTCGACTGCAATCAAACTAAACAGAAGAATGATTCCATGCAAAATACGAACTCGTGTTTCCAAATAAAGAGTTGTGGACGCAAATTATGCATTTTCATATAACAGGATGCTTAACAGTAGTAATAATAAAAATTTCGTATTCGAATATTGTTATAAAAACCTCACAAAGTGAAGTCGACTTCAGAATTCTCGAATCCTCTAATTCATTTTGGTAAGATATCTGACTTTAATTTAGACATAAATTTATTACATCTTAAATATTATAGAATATATCAGAAAATTTTAAATTATGTAAAGACTAAGCGAGAAAAATATTTATAAGCTCGCTAAGTCTATAAATCTAAATTTTATTATAAAAAGTGAGTGGTTTAGACACGGCGTTTAATAAATTATTGATAGAACTTCTAATTATTTGTTGATAATGTTAAGTAATGATTTAAGATAAGAATCTTCAGTTTTAAGTATTAGCTTCTTTTCGGTAAACTTCATGTCTGGCAGTAGCTTACTCGTAACATAAATAACGTAAAATAAATCATATGCAACAGTGCGATACTCTGAAGGAAAAAATCATCGATTCTATTACCGATAATAGTAATTTATTCCTGTAAATAATTCTTAATAAATCACGCTTTAAGAATGTAGACATATAAGGCGTTTTTACCAGACTACGCGCATCTGTCCTTCGTACGGAATAAACAATAATTATGAGTTTAATATTGTTTCTGTCAACGAATAATGATCAGAAAATACAGCACTAGACTTACATCGGAACAATACTTAGCAATAATTATCGGAGTTATTTCAAAATATCATTTAAAACAGTAATTATATCTCGCTAGTTGATGGAGTAAGACCCGAGGCCTTTCTGAACAAAAGATGCTACCGTCCGATTGAAGTATTTAAAATTGATCAGGTGAACGTCTTCATATATTGCCTGGAGCATATTAACTTTATCACATACCTATTGTTATGTTAAATCATAAAGAAGAAAAGATAATGATAGACATTTCGTTTCGAAGAAGCTAAGCATACCAAATCAGACATTTTAACTTCTGCTTCGCTGATAGAAATAAAAGACGAGAAGAGGAAAACTGTTTCCGCGTGCTTCTCACGTGATGATGGAGGTTACTGAGGACCCACCTTGTCACACACACCTGTCTAGGTATCGAGCCTACGTCTAGCTATATATCATTCGCTGTGACCGTTCTCTTCACTTATATCACCGAAAAAGTGGTTAAATGTCATTCTCTTGTTTTATAAGGTTACCGATCGTTGAAGGAATAACTTTTTCTTAATCTCTTTTGATGACTTTTCAAGCGCCTTACTCCTTTATAATCCTTTGAAATGACGGATTTAATGGCATTTCGTCGTAATTGTTATTGGGAATTAGACAGATTAAGATTTTCTTCGTACCGTGTAGGGATAACCCGTAAAAATATAAAAAAAGAAAAAGATTTCATCGACTTTCTGATATCTGACGTAAAGGTGAACCAGCGCACTTAAATTAGACTTTTAAGTTGATTAGGTCCTATTCTTAGTTCTATCTACTTGGATCATTGAAAAGTTATGTTACGCTTATTGCGCTGCACCACGCGGTGTTGCTTCAAATATGAAACAAGAGTTATGTGAAAGATAATAAATATGGATAAAAGTTATCTGGTAATTTATTGCGGTTTTTTCTAGCAATTTTTGTGTTTGCCTCTAGCTATGGAAAAGCTTTACTGCCTCGTGTATCCTCCTCGTTACACCTCTTAACATGGACAATATAAGTGTCCGAAATAAACACATACATCATGGTTCGCGGTTTGGTCGGCGGGGCCATCTCCTGGCTGTTAGCCAAATTTCCTCTCTCTCTTAGAGGATCACGTGGTTCCCCAACGTGAAAAAGTGCTGTAGAAAATTGCCACTGGCGGTCCATTCTAGTTTTTTCTTATAAACACGTGGTACGCTCTATAAAAAATAACTTTGTGGAAGAGAGTTAAATCTATAAATCATATCTGACAAAAGAAAAGATGAAAATTATGTAATTAAATATGAGATTTTACTCCAATATATCGAAATATTATTATATATCATGCCAAACCTCACCTTCTCATTAAATCATAATTTAATTTAGTCGAAGTTTTTTTTTTTATTTAACAGCGTTTAAATAGATTTCATAATTAATTGTAGATGGTAGAAAAATTTAATTTCACTGAAAGCGTGCCTTATGTAAGCAGTGAAATACAAAATTATCTACGATATCTATAAAAGTTAAAATTTGCGTGTAGTATTCAGATTTTTATTCATCCGCGAGACTTTTATGAATCTGATATTTATGTATGAAATTCTTGCATCGTTTCGCTTTACGCGTGACTAAATTTACAAAATCGTATTCTTTATAATTTCCATTCAACTTTTAAGAAATTCGACTGCATTATACTACGAACCGCATCCTACATCCTAGATACGAATCGAGTTACATAAATGTCACCTTTCCATTTTAATTGCCCACGCAACAGTTTATTCATATTTAATTAAGATGTAGGCCTACTTAATAATCTTATTATCTAGATATATTATTGTGAATATTAAGGATCCAAATGGATTAATCTCACATTCGAAAGGTTTTAATTCCTGGTTAATATGCAAATATGACGGTTCTAAATAGCAATTAGGGTGCCGATGACGAAATTTCGGTTTGGAAAAGGTGCAGTTCAATAGTTGTCCATAGAAAGTAATTTGCTTTCGAGAATTTAAATTGGTATATTAAAATTGTCATTACGTTTTTGTCGTTAATTATTAAATGGCGCAGCTTTTTATATATTAAAAAATATATATAATAGTCGATCGGAAACAAGTAAAAAAGTTGAAGGCACCATTTGACATTTGCATAATTGTCATTAGAGTCGGACCTGTAGTACGAAAAGAAATTTAAAAAAATAAAAAATTATGGAGGTGATTGATGAATTAGATGGAGATATTACTCGTTTGCGTGCCCGATTCTTATTTTGTTCCAGAACTCATTTATCAAGATTTAAAGTTGGAGACAAGAAAACAATTCATTAATACATTAGTAGACTTTAAACCTGGAAGAATCGCATTTAATGCCTGATTAAGTACTATATTCATAATATTTTTTTATGGATGGAAAAAATAATCTTATTTATAACTAAACATGTCGCAAATTCTGTAATAAATCAGGAAAATTTGATGCCTTTCACATAATTTATTACTCCGAAAATACCTGTTATTAGAACATAATAATAATAAGGTTACGTCCTTATTATAAATAATATTCGAAGTATTTATTATAAATTTATTACTGTAATAACACCTTAAATAACTTGTAATTTTTGCAAACGCGTAAAGTAATAGAAGCTAATTAAATTGTCTACCGCTATCAGAAAGGTATCAAAAAATTCGATTCCCTACTTAAATTTTGACACGATTTTAAATGAAGAAAACTTCCAGCCTTTAATTAATTAAATTCTAAATCACACCTTATCATAAATTATCTTATGTAAACAAAAAACGAGTAATTTCCAATGTTAATTTGTTAGCCAGACTAATTAGCGCTATAATTATACGCTCGAGCAGTTACTAAAATTTTCCAGCTCCGATTAACGAGTGGCATACAGTTTATTTGTCGATGAATAATTAAAAGATGTTTTCGCAGAAATGGCATTTATTTGGTTGTTTCGGGAAAAACGTGGAGTAGAAATAAGCGTGGGGACACATTAGAGAGCGGACAGGGCGTGACAAACTTCCCGAAATTCCTGACACGCGCTCGCCAGTACACGTAGCGTGGGCGTTATCTGTTTTTTCTACCTTTAGACCGCAGTCATACGTACAGTCGTCGGGGAAAAGTTGTACTAGCCCAGGGGCACAAGGCGGCGGCGACAAACGCTCAGATACTGTCTCGCGGAGTCATCAGGCGCGCTTCCAACACGGAGCTGGCATAGGGCGGCACCCTAAAATGTACGGGGGTGGGTGGTAAGGTACCATTCCGGGGGCCTAATGATAAGGGGTGGAGGACTACCGGATACTCTTCGGTCGCGGCGCAAATTTCTGTGGTTCGTGCGCGCACACGAGTCCATCCAATGAGATGGACGGAAAGGTAAAGCATTCCCGCCTCTGTCGGGGTAGATGGGAGAACGCGGCTGGCTCGAGCTGTGACTACCTGGAGCGAGACCGAGTGTGTCGCTGTGTCCGGTTGTGTCTGTGCCCGGGATGTATCCGGAGTGAAATCATGCCCAAACGGCACCGCCGCTTCTTTTCGCTGGTTCTCTGCTTCTGCTTTCTTCCGTTGTCATCGCACTTCAGGTAAGTTTTGCCTACCTCATTCCGTCACGCCAATAAACGACGGGCCTCTTACAATCTAAAATGAACGAAACTTGGAAAAAACATACAATATCGCAGAGCCAAACAAACCTCTTCCAATACACAGTCGCTTATGAAATTCTAGATACGAGAATTTTCAAAAACAAAATATTCCATTTCTTAAAAATTGCCGATTTTTGCCATACAAATGAAATATTTGATTTCTTGTAAATTCTATATGCGGAAAATATTCAATTTCTAGTAGATTATAGATTTCTTAATAAGTGCAAATTTCTTGTAATAAAAAGAAAATATTCAATTTCTAATAAATTATATAGATTTATTAAAAATTGTAGATTTTCTAAAAATATCTGCACTTTTCTAAGAAGCCCCCAAAAAATTCATTCGAAATTTAACTGTTGAAAAAATCAAAACAATTTTTAAATTCCAAATGATACCTTTCGTTCAAATGAAAAACAAATCTTTCTAGTTCTGGGAAATCATTTATAAATAAAAATAATTCCGATTTTAACTATAAATTAAATTAATTTCTATTAATTCTTTTATTAATAATATTAAAAAAAGTTTGTTTTATACTACATTAATTCGATTTAATATTTTAAATTGAGGATAAAAAAAGAAAGAAAAAAACATTTTAATTCGTTAATAGAAATAAATTGTAGCTCAACAGCTGTGGTTATCAATTTTCTCGAAAGAATTCAAAACAAATAGGATAATTAAATAAACATTATCCTATATCTATCATTTTCTCAATTTTTATTGTTTGCGATTTATTTAATTATCGGGAAGTAGACCGGAAAATCTAGTATTAAATGATATTAAATAATTAACATTTATTGAAAAAATATACCAATTACTCGAACTATGTTTTAACTGGAAATCAAGTTTTAATTTAATTTACGTTCCTTGTTCTTTTTAGCGTAACATGTTATTAATACTTTAACGATTTAGTAATTATTATTATTCTATTATCGATCTATGTGAACGATTTGTTTATGTTTAAATCTAGTTGTTCGGTCCATGTCTATATCGTAACTACACATTATATTTTGAATGATAAAATAAGTTAAAACGAATAATTTAGATCGAGATAATCTAGTAATTTGATCCGTTGTTAATTTTAAAATCTGGATTTTAAGAAGATTTTAATAATAAATGTAAAATTCAGTTGTACATCTTTAAAACAAATCGGAATGCCACGAATAATATTCATAGCGAGTAGAAAACACAATATTTAATATCGAAAAAATTCAAAACTTTTCTAATGATTTTCTAGTTATTTAATAAAAGCCTATAAATGAACGGCAATATTTATCAATGCGTTCAAAACAGCGAACTAACTTAACTGGCTGGATTTATGTAAGGATAAAAACAATCCCTGTTCCGGATAGTTCTCCTAAGCGAGTCAGACTCGATTGTTGATTCTCGTTTAATCCCCGTAGGTAGTCGTTTATTTGCGTAGGCCTAAGATGTAACATAAGACATAGGCGTACATGCGGATAAGTTAATAATTAACGCTACCAATTTATAAATTAATTATAATAAGGTTTATTTAATGAAAACTACTGTAACGGTTGGTAGGCTATACTTCGTAGGAGAAGGTCGGAACTGAAAACCTTTTTTTTTTTTTCTCGCCACTCGTTTTTCTCTTCTGAATTAATTAATGTCAGCAAACTAGACATAGTAGATCGGATCTTTTTATGATTCGATATGTTAAATAAATATTTCAAAATTATTCTAACTGATCGCTTGATAGGTGAGTTTCGGATAACAGCGGCTACTGTTTATTATCAAATCGAAAAATGCTTAGCAACTTTTTTTTGTATGTTAGGTGGATTTTTGTTTAATAACATGTTTTTTTTTTGTTGGTTAGATTTGATAAATTTTATTTTTAATCATTTAAAATTAAAATTAATATATTGTACTTTAATATTCATTGCATTAGAACAACGTCTATAGCCAATAAAATTAAAAAAAAAAAATCCATCGAAAAAGTCAGTTGGCGATTATAAAATTTATGAACTATTCGAGACGATATTTTATTAGTACTTTTATATTCACAATAAAAAATAAAAGTGTTATTATATAGAGGGAAAAATCCTATTAACTTTTTTCTTTCTTTAATACTGTATAGAATATATAATTTTTTATTTGAATAATTTTTATAGTAATTCATCTTATCGTGTAATAAATCCTTTACTTTTTTAAGTATAAAAAACATAATTAGTTTATTTCGCATTTAAGTTTAGTCATTTGCAATGCTATTCTTTTCTAAGAAATTAATTTTACTTATGCGGTCTTAAAATTATTTATTTTTAATTATTGGCAACTAAAATAATTAAATTGATTCGAAATGAAACTAAACTGATATTTTCCAAAAATTTTAGATCGACGAATGCTAATCGACAGACATGATCAAAACTGTTTTATTCCAGTTAAAAAAAAAGAGAAAGAATGATAATTACATAATTTCTTCTGCAAATTATCTTTATATAAAATCAGGATCCATTAAATGTTCACTTTTTAAATTGGGTTTTTTGACTTCCTGGACAATCCTTGTTTTCCCAGTCACGTTCTCAGGAGTTTCTTAGCAAAGAAGTGCTAAGAACAAGATACAAATGCGAATTTTACGGTTGTTCACCTTAGAAAAAATAAATCTACACAAAATTATAATAATTAATAGCCGTATGTTATGTTTATATATAGAATATATATTCACACCTGTTGCGTAATAATTATTAAATGCTCTCGAGAGTTTATAAAGAAGCTCTCTTGGAAACTAATTTTATTCCGAGAAAGATTTCGTGACCCAAATTGCCATTCTCTTAATCTAAAAATCAATTAAAAAAACAATTTTAGATCACGCTGTTTCATTTACACCGTTAATGATAGACATTTTGAAATTATTAATCGCTTAGATTTTTTTATTTCTCATCATGCTAATGCGTATATCCCAGTTATCAATCTAATCCAAGTTGGAGATGCCCCGGGCTTACCTACCTTTAATATAGATGTTTTGAGAAATTTCTTAATTGCGTAATTAATCGATAGTTTGGTCAGATAAAAGCAATATTTGTAGAATCTGCTGAACTTATTCAAAAAACTGTCTGGATTGCATTAGAATAGTAGACTAGGCCAAGAGTTTGTTTTAAACAGTGCGCGAGAGACTTATAATCAAGACTCACCGAATTTTTAAAATTAGCATTTAGGTCCCGTTAATGCAGCTTTATAAATGGGATGTCTCGCTGTTTTGTCCCGGGGCGACTCATCGATATGCTACTCGTGCAGGTCCTCCACTTCTCTATGAAGTCTTTCGCACTTCAGCGCTTTCTGATGAATTGGATACGAAAACTCTTTCCTCTTAGTTACTTCATATCGGTCACACACAAATCTTAGAATAGATCGAATATTTTTGCTTCATTAATTCTTTACAAATTAATTTTCATCTGCAAAATGATTAAAACCTAGTTCGCACTTAAACTCGTAATTGATTTTGATACTGATTTCGTATAAAATAATCGTGAAAAACTTGAGAAAATTTTTAAAGTAGCTTAAAATTAGTAAGTTAAGTTCGATGCATCTCTCAGTTTTAAGTCCAATGAAGAAAAGATGAAAAATGTGACTCGAGCTCGCATCATCCTTAAATCTTTGAAAAAATATAAATTTTCATTCTCTTTTCATATAGGTCAGCGAATCTTTTGAAAATATATAAATTTTCATCGTTTGTTAATGATCAAAAATTTGTTCCAGATATTATTTAAAATAGCTGAGATACATGACTTAAACTGGATTTAATATAAACATCTAACAGTTCTTTCTTTATAGCCTGTAATAGTGTTTAAAAAGTTTGCTTTTATAATCGCTATAGTAATTCGAAACTGCTAAAAGGCAAAGATTAGTGTAAATATAATAAATAAATACTCCCTTCCTCTATTAAAATTAGTAAACATGGATTTAATAAACCTCGAGTTGCTTTTGAATGTCCTCGTTTTTGAGAGATTACCTAAGTATTTATTTAATAACGGTTTTCAAACCATGTTATTTGTCAGAAGGAGAATAATTTATTCTAAGTTTAAAATCAAAATTAACGAGAAATGCTCGAGCCAACCCGTTCTTTATCCTACCCCTCCATTAGCACTCTGCACAGCAGATTCATTGCCTCGTTATAAGTCGTGCAAAAAAGCACTAACGTAAGTGATGGATGCACAAGAAACGTAAACTTATATAAGACTTAATAATGACTTTAATTATAGTTTATCCTTAACTTTTTGAAAATGATGATAAAATTTCCTTTACCCTTTATCCAAACCATTTGGTTTCACCACCCATTGCCCAAGGGTTAATGTAGCGTGAGCACTTTTCATATCCAACATAAGTCCACACATAAAATTTAACTTCGGTGGGTGTAAACGAGTCTTCTACACCCAATTTTCTAGGAAATATTCTTTTAAATATCAATAAAATCGTTATAATCTACTATTGATCGACCACAAAATTTAATTTGCACATAAAATTATCCAAACCAGGAAACTGATCACAGTAATCGATTCGGAATTTTCCAATTAATCATTATATCGATAAATCGATATTTTGAGGAATAAAGAATTAGATATATATATCGATATACATTTAATTCTTCATTACTGAAAATATCGAAGAGTTTTCTTCTAAATTTGAATTTTTAACTTTTTTTTTATTTTCTCTGGCGTGAAGAGATTCCGTCACGTCTTTTTTCAAAACACATTACCCTCTACGTGATTTGAAAACTTGCGAAAAATTCTTAAAAAAATGTTTAGAAAATGTGTAAAGATGGGCAATTTTCGCAAATCTCAAGAATCTTTATTGGAAACTACAAAAAAATTCGATAAACATTTTTATAAAAACGGACTATGGAAGAAAGATATAAGACTACTATTAAATGTCGTTTCAATAGAGTAGCTATATAGCTTATCTATATCGTTAAGAAAAATGCCTTCTCTCGACAAACCAGTTGTGTGGCCACTCTAGAATTCTACATCATTTTTTTCGGTTCTTCATATACGTCACTTTTTTTCTCGAACGCTCTTTAATTATATCCATCGCATCTCATTATCCTCTTCTGTTTATCCTATATAATTCCTTTATTAAATATTTCTCGTTTCATCGTTTAATAGAGATTTTAAGTTAATTGATAAAGAGTCTTTAACAGATTGATTAATTAGAATATAGTCTCGTACATGTTTAAAACTGTAACTATTCAATAGCGCATTACTTCCCAAGAAACACCTTTACAGCACTTCAGCACATGTGAAATTGGAATTTATGTCTATATATGTCAATGAACACATCTTAGATAATATTTGCCATGTCAAACGAGTTGGTTATTGTGCAGGGCAGATGTTCATCACAGGGCTTGTCATACCGATGAGATCATCCTTCGGATTAGTATGCCTTGTCTCAACAGCTTACATCAACAGAGTATTAAGATTTCACGATTGCCGTATCACGTTTCTACGCTATATAACGCGTTATCTTTACTTTTATTGGAGAAAGTCTTCATTTAGTTTATTTTTTCTGTTGAATATTCTTGATTTCGGCTATAAAGCTTGTAAATGAGCAAAATAAATTGTTAGAAGGTTCTTACCTCGGGGAAGAAGAGAGTTTATTAGAAATCCATTGGCATCTCTGGTTACTATTTTATTTTCGATTCCGACGAAACAACGACTCCATAAAAAGGCACGAAGTTTGCAGCTTTCGGAGTAAACAAGCAAATAAATCTATAAATCGATCGAAATAATTGCGTGTATCGATGCCACTTTTGTTAGTGATAACTTAGATACATTTGATTAAAGTTTTGTGTAGGTCGAAATCCCACGTGAAGTTAATTAAGTCGGAGTAATAAACTTTTATATATTTCGAATTAAGGTTACATTATCGGGTTTTTTTATGATTATAAATTAGATTCTCGGTTTGTGAAGAAAAACAACTTTAATTGTAGCGTATCTATTTTTAATGATAAAATAAATCCGATTTTATAGCCTTAAAGCGATCGAAGTAATAAAACTTTTTTAATTGTATATTAAGTTTCAATTTTTTAAGAATTATTATATATTTTCTACGCATTATTAATTTTTAATATATATTTTTTTTCAATCTATCAATTTTTCCAAGTCCAAATTTGGTCTAAAAATATTTTTAACGCAAACTCGAAAATTTTAGATTTCGAAAACTTTCAAATTTGCATTTTAAATTTTTGAGTATGCGGCCAACTTTTAAAGCGCAGCTTGGAGATTTCAGGGCGGCAAAACTTCGAAATTTCGATGTGGAGAGACAGAAAAATTCTCTACTCCAAAGGTTAAGTAAATGATGCGATCACGATTTGACTTTTTAAAAATACAGTAATAAATTTCTTCTCCCTCTTGGTGGTTACAAGGCGACTTATTATATTTAAATATATGTAACGAGGCGTATGCAAAATTTCAGTCACGAACGTGCATCTTTTTCGAAAACCTTACACTTCAAACACAATAATTTTTTTCTTCACACGCCGAGATTTTAAAGTTGTATTTATTTGTAAACTTTTTTAAAATTTTATAGATGGTTTATCGTTTCTTAATTAGTCGATCGGTTCTTCTGGGAATCACGAGAGAACTCAACTAGCTGACTGATACTATCAAGAAAAATGAGATGTGACCCGAGAGCAGTTAAAGGATTAGGAATGTTCGGGAATAGAAGTTTAATTATCGCTCTTAACGAACTGCTTTTGTGTAGCATTGACCTCACCTTAACGAAGGATGTTGGAAGGAAACGAGATTTTTCATAATCGATATCGTGATCGGAGGGGAAAATAAGAGCTTTAATGCATTTGCTTAGTAATCAGCCCATCTAAGGACAGATAGACAGGCTGGTCGGGGGTAATTAACCTTAATTATCTGGCTAATAAGTTGCATTTTACTTGGGCGATCCATATTAAAATATGAAATTTATTCCTCCTGAAGTTTCTACCTTACAATGGTAAAAAAAAACTTAATTCTTACTACTCATTCAATTCTTGTTACCATGGTTTTACGTGGAGAGTATCTTCATCAACGGATGTAGATAAAAGAGAATAATAAATTTTAGATTGAGATGAATGACGAACGTAGTAGAATTAATCACCGATCCGTCTAGCAGGCATCTCATGGATGGAGTTACGTAACCGAGTTGTTACTTATCCAGGAAACGAAGAGAAAGGATTGATGAGACTTTCTAATTGAAATTCCGCTTTATTTCTGTCAGCTATCAGGAAGCACCAGATTCGCCAACAGCCGGTAAACAAATCTCACCTACGCCGAGTGTCCTTGCTGACGAAGATTGCGTTGGTGGGCGGCACAACCAGGCGCCCACGCTTCCTCCCTCACTCAATGGACGAGATGGCTCCCTCCCACCAACGATAACAATATGGAAATGGATCGCTGCTATTCACACCGAAGCTACATCGCCTCCTTTTTGCCTCTATAATCGCAAAATCAAATGGATAAAGCGTAGTCATTTATCTCGCACTTCCTTTCCTTGACGAGATTTGCTAGACCGAGATTCATTCATACTAGAAATTTCATTCATCTCACAGTCAATGAATGAATTAAAAATAATTTTCGTCTTACGATATTTTTCAAATTACTTAAAATTTTAATCAAATTTTTTTCCTTATTTTGTTCAATTTATCTTTATATTTTGTTTAACTTTTCCCTCTTATTTCTATCAAATTTTTCATATATTTTGTTGAAAAATTTTTCAGATATTTCTTTGTATTTTTATTCAAATTTTGCTATAATTTCTTTAATTTTCTTTGATTTTTTACTGCATTTTGAATTGAATATATAGGCTATATATTTTTTTATTTTTCACTATATTTTTACCTTATTTAATGAGTAAATTAAACTTTATACCTATTATAACTATTTTTTGCTGAAAACAAGGACCACAATCTAGGCATTCTCGTTTCTCGATGACCTCTTATTTTGGGCATTTCGGGAATAATCATTTAAATATGAGATCAAAATATACTTTTATCACGAAAAGCAGATTCTTAATTCTAAGATAAAAAGTAAGAGGAGATTGTAAAAGATAACTGTGATTTATCTTTCATCTCCCTACAACTAATTTCGTTAGAGTTCTTGTTCTAATTAATTCCACTTCGTTAAGTTCGAGAAGAGTTATTAGCGTAACGGTTCACAAATTTACTAGGTGTAAACGGTACACAACAAATTGAAGATGAAATATCGGCCCACGAGGTGGACGTAATTCAGTAGATGACCTATGAACTGTAGACGAAATCGAGTGGGCGAAGTGGAAATGATAATGTCGTGGAAAATAGCGGTAGACCTACTACCTATTAAGAATTCATTAAGGATTAAGATGATTAATTTTACGGTTTTATCATCGACACTTCGTAAATGTGAGAAAATTCATTTAATGTAGAATTTTAATGCAACGATTTAATGCTAAATTAAATCGAAAGTCGGCCATTAAACGTCACTTAACTGCATTTTTCTCGAAAAAAATACGAAGAGATAAAATTTCTAATGTAATAAAATATAAACGACAGCATTTTACAAGTTATAAAAACTAAAAAAAAAAACAATAAATTTTATTTTAACATCTAAATTAATTTTAAAAAATTGTGACATTTCAATCGAAGAAAAGCCATTAATTAAAACTTGAAAACCAGATTATAAATCATATTTTTTGGAAGAAAAGAGGTCACGGTGTTTCCGTACAAAAGAAAAAAATCAGCAAAAAAGCTTGTAACTGTAATTACTTGGTTCGAAATATCATCAAAAACACAAAGGAATTTTTTAATATACAGTTGTCTCCGAGTTCATTTTAATCGGAAAAACTACTTTTCTTCCATCCTTACCCATAAGTCTGAGCGCGCAAGGCCTAAGCCTGTCATTCTGTTAGATTAGTTAAGCCGAACTATTCTCGTGGAATATTTTTATCTGGCGGCAGCCACTATAGAGCCGCCATCATCACAGGCTTACTAATGGCGGAGGCCACTTATAGAGCCGCCATCATCACAGGCTGACCAACACCCATGATGGGGTCAACCGGAAGATTGAAGGATGGGTTTCAATGGTCTGAACCCAACTTCCTCCTAAAAATTGGAGGAATTGGACCCCCGCGGGTCCCACAGTTTGTTCTGTGAAGTGTTTGTTATCCGAACATAAAAATCTTTCAAAAAAGTGTTCATTATCCGATTTGTTCGTTATCCGAACTGTTCGTTAACTGATCACCCACTGTATATCAAAGAAAGAACATTTTTTAATAATACTTTTTTATCCCAAAGAACTCTATTTTAAAATAGTATTATTAGAATGATAGATATCACTAAAATAATTATTAAATTCATTGACCACTTCATTTTGTGGAATATCCTGAACATTAAAACTAAAAGACAACATTTCATTAGATATCTTAGAATATTCCCAAAAATATTTCCAAAAACCTTTAATACCACTAGAAGGATTATTAAGAAAATTATAGTGAATTTTAAATAAATATTCATCTTTTAAACGTTTTCTAAGGTGATACATTTATCCTCTAAAACTTTATAACAATCAAATAAATTTTTATCACAATGAGAAGCCATTAAATGACCTCTTGTAACACTTAGCTTTTTCATATATCAAAGAAATCAATTCACTATTAAATCACTTGGGGAATTTATTAGATGTGAAGCTGATAATAGGGATTTTATTAGAAATAATAGTATCCAATTGATCCAGAAATTCGTCAGTAATTCTATCATTATCTAAACTGATGATAACTGAAATCAAAAATCCCATAGGTCTAATGTATAATTCAACATTACATTCTTAGAATTCTTTTGCTTGATACTAAAAAGGATAATTGATAATTTTCCTAATCTAGACATCATTGTACTGCTTAATAATGAATGAAGTGAAACAAAAGAATGATTTAATTATAAAATGTTAGATAGCAATTATTTTATTTAATGCCTTATGGATAAAGGAAATTATTTTCTAATAAAAAGTCAACTTAGAATTCACAAGTATTATGCTCATGATTAGTTTTTTTTAATGCTAGCTCTCAATCATTTGCTAATTACTAAACAACTGTGCTACTCCAGGCCGGGTAACAGTTTGCCAATACTTGTGAAAACCTGTCAAATTGTATAGGGCAGGGATTGACAAATTTGGCATAGACCCCTTATAAATTTTCCAAAGGGTGCATTCCTAATTTGATTCTGGGTCTTTTGATTGGAAAGTTTAAGTGTTTTACCATCAATCCAGGTTTAATTAATATATTGTTCATAGAAAATATTGTATATTTGAGTTAGTGTTTATATAAAATATGGTTGCCTTGTTATCTATAATTACTATAGGTTTCCATTTCATTTTTTCTCTACTACGAAGAGAAATGTAGGAAAATAGGACATTATTCCATTTCACTTCTTAAAACTTTTAATTTTTTTTATAGCAAAATGACATTAACTGAGATGTCTTTAAATAACGGCCTACTGTGTTTTATTTATATTCTTGTATAATATTAATTTTGTTATTGATTAAATTTATGTGAAATATAAGTTTCATAATTTGATACAATGCATATTTTGTGTATTATATTCTAAAATCAAATGTAAGAAAAGTTATCTATAAATTTTGATTTTTATTTTAGTTTATGAAAGTTAAACTGTAATTTTTTGAGATTGAATTATTTGAAATTATATTATCAAATTTTATATTATTATTAGGTTGTATCATTTTTTCGAAGAGGTTTGCTTTCATTGGGCTTAGTTTTTATATCATTATGGCCATTAACAACAACTTTAAAATATTCTCATAAGGTAAAACAAAAAAAAAAAAATTATTCCTTATAATCTTATAACATTTATAAATAATTTTGCTTATAGTTTATTGTAGGATTATGGTTTGTGGTATGTACAGTTATGGCAATTTTTCCTTTTATGCCTGTTGTAGGAAGACAATCAAATTATACATTGGTGTAAGTAGTAAAAATAGTTTCCATTCCATGTTTTCAATTTCATTAAATTTTAAAATTTTAATAATATTATGTAAATCTTTCAAAAAAGTGTTCGTTATCCGAACTGTTCGTTAACCGATCACCCACTGTATTGCGTAGAATAGAACGAAATAAAAACTTGTAGACAAAATTTTTCTAAACAGATATTTGGAGAAAATGATGATGGAGGTAAAATTGTGAATCATCACACGATCTAATATCTTTTACATAACCAAATCCTCATTGACTGATATCATCTATTAATCTGTTAATGAATAGAATCCAAATTTCCAAGCCTTAAAATGCCGATCGATGTTTATCAAATTTTTTTTTAATTATTACTTAAAATAATATACGTTCTGATCATTTATTCATTTTTTATTTATCATTAAACTCTAATTAATATTAATCGTAGCATCTAAAACTTTTTTCAGTGTGAAAATTATGGCGAATGGAAAAAATGAATCTGATGATAATCGCTTAATACAATAGTTTGACTCTCGATGCGTGACGAAGTCAAAGAGAAATTCCTTCTTTACACTTCGCGATAGGGAAATTGTTGGTGGCCTCATTTTTGGCACCGTGAAACTGCCCTAACTATATGTTGCCGTGAACCACTGGGCGTTGTCCGGACAGCTCTGATTTGCGGCATGACAAATGATCCTTCTATACTCTGCGGCAACACGAGCTATGACCCATTCACAGTTTCGAAGCACCCTACGGTCATTCAGCCAGTTAAGTAAACTCCTTACTTATAATTGGAAAGATTATCACCTCTTAGAGAAAGATTAACTCTTGTGGATTCTTGGATCTAACCCACGCAATCTTACGAAGAATCGCTTGTATGATCTGGCAACACGAGCCATCGGAATGTAGTAATGTAGCGAAAATTTGCTGAAAGGTAAAAAATTTCTTCTTTGATCTGGAAAAAACTTGTGGAAATTATATTTTGGATGAATGTTTCAGAGTAAATTAATCATTTTTAATTTTTTACATTAACATTGAATAAACATACAAATTCATCACAGAAAATAAGAAACAGTATATTTTTAATAGAACTCTTAAATCATTTTTTCGGAAATGCTTACGTACATTCACTTGGTTATCTGTTTGTCTGCGAGATATTTTGGAAATCAAATATTACAAAGCATTAAAATTTTAGAATACCATTCTTTATAGCTGGAAATCGACCATTGTTAATTTTGTGAGTAGAATGTGATCCTGTTACAGAGTGGACACGGTTTTAAACACTAAACGCTAATATCTCCAAAACTATTTATCGGACGTATTTGACATTATATTCATTTGAAACTTATTTGATAATAATATTTCTTATGTGATGACTTTTTTTGACTATCTATCGGTCAGATTCTCCGCAAAATATCTCGAGAACAAAATGCTGCACAATCTTCAAGTTTTAGCTGATTGTTCCACTTTAACCATGTGTTGTTTATCCTCGTGGTACCACTATAATATGGAAGCTATTCGAAATTTTAAAAGATCTATATCTTTGAAATTATTTGCTGTACGTGAAGGATATTACAATCATTAGTAACTTTTTCATTATCGTAAAGTTACTATAATCAGTTAAAATTTAAGGAAAGTCGATAGATAACTATTGGCATAAACACTTATGAGAATCAGTAGTTAGATAGAAAATTGCGAAACCATTCCAATTTTAACCACGAAAAAAGCAAATTCTTTACCCATTCCTGTCTATTTCATAAAAAGTAGGCCTAATTCATTAACGTTTTAAACTGTTAAGGTTAGGTATAAGTTTATATCAATATCGCCAGTTCAGTTAATTTTCACGATTAAATTTATTTACATATAAATCTGTTAATATTTCTCGATTTACTAAAAGTTGGTTTAAAAAATTCATAAATTTATTAAGTGAAAATTATTTTATAACTTAAAGTATATTTTACATTTTTGAAAGAACTAATCCGGAAGAAAGCCATAAAGAGGTTATTAACTCCAAAACCTAATTTCGGATAAGGTAAAATATGTTCGCAGATATACACAGACCTATTTCTGGAACATCGATCGATAACCATTCGCATAACCAGCGAATTTATTTTCGTGGGTAGTTAAACAGCGACGAAGTTTTAGTTTAAAGAAGTTACAATATGTATCAGAAAATATTCGCTCTGTTGCGACAGTAATGCGCGTTCTGTAGCAAAAAAATACCGATCGCCCACACCGTCGCCATCCTCCCACAGCACTCGTGTCGTTTTGAATGATTTCTGAGTTTTCATGCAAATAGAAACAGGGTGTCAACCTCTTAAGGACATCCCACGGAGATCTGTCTCCCTGATGTAACCCAAGGGACATGTCCTCCATTTGTCGCCCGATAGGATCCCCATACTTATAACTATGTCGACTTAATTGAGACATAAAACATTATTTGTACAACCGAATTACTCGAGAGACTTATTCCTTTGTTAAATCTATATAAAAGTCAAGAAAGACTCGCGTAACTTGCCTTAACTGTTTTTTGCGATTAATATTTTGCCTTAAATGTATGCCACTTTCAAAATATTCTTTTAAAAGTTGTAAAAATTCAAAAAGCGAATAGATATATGGCAAAAATATTCGAGTTGCATCTAACACATAAACACGTCCAAAATGGGTAACGTGTAAACGATTTACATCAGCGAGCCGTAAACTCGAGCGAAATTAATAGATTTGAATTCATATGGCTATATTTGGGCGAAACAAAAAAAAATTCCAATCTAGAAATTGTCAAATCACCCGGTTTGCCCTACTTGGAGTGTCATAGATATTGTCGCTATGTGATCCACCTCTTCCACTGGAGACATCTTTCAGAAACGGAGATCCGGTATCTATAATTCTCTTTAAAAGTTACACCATTAACAATACATCAAAAAAAAAGTTTCCTTAAAAAAAAATAATAATTATTTAATTAAATCTCCGACTGCATACACATCATGTTATACGACGTTTCGAAGCAATTAAGAGGCCTACTCACTCGTTCAGTGTTTTGCAACGTTTGCGAGACAAAAACCTGATAAAGTTTATTCCCGAAACCACTCGAGAACTTTGCAAACAATGACTAATTAACAATTATCGAGGAAGGATGTTATTGTTATATTAAAGCAGAAAAAGGGGATAAATGGGGTGTGCCATTTCTTAGCAGGGTGAATGTTTGCTCTCCATTGTCTTTACTCTCGGGTTACACCTCATCTACTCGATTTCTTCCAGGAAATTCCTTCTCATATATTCATAATTATCGATTCTGAGAATTTAAACATTTTTTTTCTTTTTTTCTAATGTTTATTTATGAAGTTTTAGCCCAAGCCCACATTACGTCGAGGATGGTAGTTAATGTCATTCCGTTATCATGCCAAGTAATATTTAATTATAGGATATAAAGCAAATTTAATAATATTTACATATAATGATCCGCGAATACATTAAATGCGGAAGATGCGTGTTATTATTGCTGCGAACAAGCGCTCGTTGCCATTCTCGACCGGTTCCTAATCTAAATGTTGATAGCCAACAACATTATCATAGACGAAATTACGATAATCGTTAAAATAGCGTGTAACTATTATCATCCGAATTCGTAGATATAAAACTTTAGATGGCAATCTCGAATCAATTAACTTTCTCCGACGTATAAATATATGTTTGATCGACGCTAAACATCATCATTTGATGCGAAATCGGACTTGCAAATAATCTTTTAAGCAACGACATCATCATCATCTCTGTTAACAAACTTCTATTAGTCAAATATGAACGTCGGAGCAATTTGCATGAATTAAAGCATTTCAATCTTTAAAAATTATTTAGAATGGTTTTCAACATTAACAAGTGCGTGGCAATTTGTGTTTCGTCCTTGGATGTTCTATTTCTTTTTCTTTTAATTATTCTTATGGCTCTAGGCTGCCTATAATGAGCTACAATTAATTTATGTCCAGATATTCAAAAACGGCTCGAAAACAATGTTTTAATTACCGAATATAAAAACAATTCTGAGTAATTCTAATGCTTATAAACTCCCGATCGCGTTTAATTAACAAAATTTTTAAAATAATTGTTAACTCGTAACCGAATTCGTTGGCTCGACGGGGTACTAGTTAAGCTGTTGGTTGGAAAAAAGTGGTTGATCTTGAAATTTTTAAGTATCGCGTGGTAAAATTTAAATATGTAATCAACCCGACTATTTACAATTGTTACGAAATCTAAAATAAACGTTAAAATTGCTAGTTTTATTCGTTATTTTTATTTAATTAATCCCGACTTTGACGGAAGATCAATCATCTTTTAAATTGATTTTATACAAAAAAAAAAAAAAATATAATTGAAAAAATTAATTAAAATGCTTACATCGAAAAAAATAAATAAATAAGGTAAAATGCTCGAGTGTAAACCGAGTTAAACATCATTTAATCGCTCGATATTTTTTTTATTTAAATATCCGTTATTTTGCAATTACTCGGCGTTCGCAATTAAAATATTTTGCGCATCTCATCTTTTTTGCGCATCATATATTTTTTCTGATTGACGCGAGTTGTCAATATATTTTTAACCTGGAGATAATAGTCGAGATAACCTCGTCACACTCCAATTGTTGGAATGTTATTTATTTCGCTTCCAATATCCCGCGAAATTTTGCTGATGGTCTCGATAAGGACGGTTTGTAGTAGCTGCTCGAATATTCGTTCCGAGATAATCTTTATCGTATCGTTCTGTTATAAAAACTTAATCTTCGATTTTTATCGCTTATCGAATTGATAAGACGAGTAAACGTAATTAATTTACAATTTATGCCAAGCGACACGCAAATTTTACTCGAATAAAGCTATCGAACTAGATAGATGGTTATGAATTAATCGAAATTAAATGGTTCGAAAGGATATTAAAATAAACTTTTATAGCTCGATAATTGAGGCGATTACATTATTAATATTTCTACCAATTTTATTCTAAATCTTTTTAGTATTTAAAAACTTTGTTATAATTTTTAATTATCAAAAATAAACTTAGCCCGAGTTTTAATGATCGTATTTATTAAATGAGGGATTAAAACTGTCTAAAAAGTTAAATTTATACGTAATTAATTATCGACTTTTCATCGAATATATAATTATTTTGTATATTGTTAACGAATATTCTGATAATAATTAATTTTTTCTTCTAGTTTAATTCTTAAAAATCTTTTTTTTTCTCGAATTTTTAGACGCTTCAGTTAGTTTAATCGATAAAATCTTTTCTATAAATTAATCTAGTGACGAGTCTGATCATTTATCATTCTCGAACTTTTCTCAATCTATTTTTTTTAGTTTTATTTCGGGGGTAAAAAGCAAAACTTATATTCTATACTAACTGTGTAAACGTATTCGGTCGTTAATGACAAAAACGGACATTTAGACTCGACAACAATCTGATTTTCGATTTTATTTTTACATTCAGTTGTTGGAAAGAATTACTGTATATTAAAAAAAAAATGTCACGTCTCAAAATATTTCGAAAATTGTCTGAAATTAAGCGAAAATACAGTTTTTTAGAGAGATGTAAACAGAATAAAGGGAAAAAAAATGGAGGCTTTTCACATTTCCATTAAATGTCTACTCACCATAAATTTCACGGTAGAAATAACTTAATATTCTAAAAAGAAACTGAGATTTCGATGAATGAAAATCGGAAATGCGTTTGGTCTGCTATTAGAATGTCTGTATAGCGCTAATGGCTTTTCTGTCGATGACTTCTTACAGATTTTGAGGGACTGGGTATAGTGGCGTAGCGTAGCAACCAGTGGGAAGGCGGAACGTTCGACCCCGACTGACCCGCCAGGTGAGGGAACTGTCAGCGCGGAGGAGGAAAGACACCGCTAACTCTAACCCGGGTCGGTCCCAATTAGCCCGCTCGGCATACATCACCGTGACAATTAGCTCCCGATGGCCCCGGGCTTCCCGGAACTGCCATCGTTTGTCATTCTCCGCTATCACAGTCAGTCGGTTGGAGACTCTACCTCCTGTTCACCTACTAGAAAACTGGTTAATTTTCTCTTTTCTGCCCATCTCGCCAACTAAATAATTTAAATGGTCTCGAAACGGATTTACCAACTTTGTAATTAAGAAATTGCGCTTCGACCTATTCTTAAATACAAATTTCGTCCGAATGAACCGGAGCCTCTTTCTTTCTTAAACCAATTACGTATGGAGAAATCATAAGACGTTTCTTAAGCGGACGAATGAAAAGAGCTTCTCCTCAGAGCCTAGATGCGTCCAGGACAACTCGATTCGCGGTAAACAATCATCGACTACGACTCTAAAAAGCGAAAATGAATGCGTAATATACAGAATTTTTGGAATATTTTGATGTTAGTCGTCAAAATAATTTAACTTTCGATGGTAAGATTAGCCCAGAAATAGAGCTGTTGGCGGTAAATCTATGAGCATTCATCGTCGTTACAGTGATTAAAGTATGGAAAGATGGAAGAAATACGCCGCATCCTTCTCACTCGGACGTAGTCGACTTTATTCTTAGTTTCAAAAGTCTGTTTAGACAGAATTAGGTCGAAATTCTTTTTTTTTTATATTGTTTGTATAGCGGAAAATTATTTGTGATTATTATTAAGCTGGTCGATTTCGCTCGATCGGGAACCTAATTAAACCCAAATGTTTCTTTAGAGTCATTTTTCTGGTTTGTGTAGCCACGGGCCTCATTCGATCGGCGGACATTCGATGACTGGTCATAATTCATTGGCGCATTCCTGGCTATCTCGGATGTAACCGTGCGCCCGCAGCGTCACGGAGAAGGAACGAAAGGCCGGCGGGCCAATTAGACAGGTGACACTCGATAATTATGGAGCGGAGAAGTGGGAGGCACCGATAATTATGGGGACGAACAGTCGCTTCTCACTCGTCAGACAAGTAGGCGTACCAGCCAAGGATCAAGAGTTGCATCTCGGGAATTCTCCGCTTTGTCAGCTGCGAGGAAAGATCGCATCTTCCCCCCTAAAAAACTTCTATTAATCATCGCAGCTTCTAAAATTTCGCACCTGCTCCCGAGAAAGTAATTGGATTAGGCTGGATTAATCTGTTTTGTCATCCGAATCATCCGCTAACCGAGGAATCTATCCGCTTATCGGCGTAGTAAAGACTCGCTTCTTCTATCTCCTTCCGAATCAGTTGGTGATTAAGTGGTCCCGGTAATTTGTCCAATGGCTATCTTCCATTGCCGATCGAAATCTGGCCAGAATGTCTCGTTAACATTGCGGAAAATGGGTAGGACAAACCGTGGCCGTGTCATCCGCCACTATAAGATGCCACAGGAACCAAAAAGCGTCCTTCCTAACGACTAATAAATTGACAACCCTTATAACTGCGTAGGTGGAAAATAGGAATGCAAAATTCTTTTTTTTTTTTTCCGCTCATTCATCAAATTTACAAATTAAATTTATAAAAAAGTCAAATTTTTATTAACATTAAACGCTTATCTCGCGTAAAAATAGTCTCACGCCAGTTCTCGGCTTATTTTATAGTTTGTTTTATGAACTACTAGTAACTCGTCTATCGAAACTGGCTGGAAAATGATTGGCACGGTTGCTATTTTTAATAACAATTCCATTTTTTATAGCTATTTAAACGCGTTTTAACTCTCTCGGCTAGTTTAATAGCGTAACATAACTTTAATATAAACAGTAGTAGGAAGCTTTAATAACTTTAATCCGCATCGCACTGATTTTATCTCGAAGTCTATACGATAAAGAGCGTGGTATTAAGCTAGATTTTCAACTTACCTTAAAGTTAAAAGGTAAACGGTGTTAACTTTAACGTATTCTATTCAAACGGATCGATCACAAAAGGCGGATCATCTGTAGAGAAAGAGGAATGCTTTACCATATGTCAGTACCCACATAGCCCGCGGTCTCGACCAGGAAATATTTTAATGCGCCTTAAAAGATTTTAACGGCAACAAAAACTCGCGCATTAAGTAGATATCTACAACGAACCTTAACGGCGGTAGCCTATCATTTCGAAAGGATACTGAACTTGTTCAATTTTTCTCATCCATCTAAAGAAATTTAAAGAAAGTATTTTAGAGATTAGTTTATAGATTTAACCTATCAGTTTTATATAAATTTATACAACCACCTCATAGGATCCATCGAAGTTTTCTCGAGTGTTTGTTACGTAACCCATTTCGGTGGTCAGGTTTCGGTTTATAAGAATAGCGTACATTTAATTATCTCGTTTAAAATATAATAAATACGCTGTTTACGCGCTTTTTTAAATGTTTTCCGCGTTATAATCTATAGCAGCGTTTCTCAAACTGTGGGTCGCGAAGCGAAATGCTGCACTTCTCAAACTATGGGTCGTGATCCCAGGTCGCAAAGCGAAATGCTACTCAAACTATGGGTCGCGACCCTATTTGGGGTCGCGAAGCGAAATGCTGGATTTCACTTGGGTCGTGACCCATTTCGCTTCGCGGCCCAAAATGGGGTTTGCAAAAATTAAATGCAAACATTGGAATATATGTAATTTCACAAACGCCCAATATTTAACATATGACAACATATGAATTTCACAAATGCCCAATATTTAACGTATGACAACATATGAATTTTCGCTGTGGTTGGTTGATTGTGTTCATCTTAACTGACAACATATGTATTTTCAATGTAGTTGCCTGATTGTGTTCATCTTAATATGTGTGTAAATGATTTATGTACTTGTATGTTTTATTTCATATTTAATATCTGGGAAATGATTTATGTACTTGTATGTTTTATTTCATATTTAATATCTGGGGTGGCGAAAAATCTCGTGATGAAAAATGGGGTCGTGAATGAAAAAAGTTTGAGAAACGCTGATCTATAGAAGCGATCCATTTTCCGGTTATTCTAAGAATTAACTGGTCAGGGGAGAGTTAGGAGCGCCGCACTACAATTACCAAAAACAAATAGGAGGTAATTTAACCAGGCTGTTTTTGAGCATTTATATTTGTTATCGCTTCTTCTCTTTCCGAAGAATTTTATTGAACAGAATTAATTATCGGAAATTTTGTTTAGATGAAAAAAATGCATTATCTTCTAGTTTCGGCAGGCTTTTTTTATTTTGTAGCTCGGGCCATCTGTCGGTGGTGGAGAAATTTCCCGACATTCCCGACGACCAAAATATGGCTCCCGGCGTGCCGTGGGAATAGATCATTAATCGCGTCTGTTCTCTCCCTCCCGGAGCGGGAGTTTTTCAATTAAAAGCTGACCTGGCGGGAGACGGAGGAGGGACTCGATTTCTGTCTGGGGCCGTCAACCCGCCCTATGCCAGATCGCTGCAATTAGACCCAGCTAAATCACAGGTTACCGTCTGACGTGCGGCCTTTGGCCCGCAGCACCACCGACCTATTGGGCTCTGGGCCATTCTGACCAAACCAAAATCACTTAATGGCTACCGCGCTTATCTAGCTGTGGCACAGAAATTCTTCTCACCTATGCCAAACTAAAACTTTCTGTGTAAAGATAAGCGATGGGGTTGAAGAAGACATCGAATTCGATCGTCTTTCGTCCCACAGGCGATTTTCTTAATTGCTAACAAATTCCGGTTACTTTTTTAAACATCTAATAAAAAAATCCTTCACGCTTTAATTCACTAGTACGGTTTCACAACGCTAACTTCAACTTGTTAATTAATCGAACGGCTATCAGCAATTTTTTCCAGAAAATTTGAATATTATACATCGAACGTGTTGTGTTGTCTGTTATTATCGAGGCTGTAGTAGTCGTTTGTAGCCAAAGCAAATCGGCGATTAAATAATTTTCAGAAAAAATTTTTTAAATATTTTTTGAATATCAAAATAATAATAATATGCTCGATTACTTTCAATATTTGGCTTCGAAAACCATTTTAAATATATAATTTTATTTTTATAGACGATCAAAACGCCAGATCTCTCTCTTTTTAAGACATTAATAATGCTAATAAGAGAAAAAATATCGTAGATATAAAACATCGATTGCTTTAGAAGAATATAAAATTAAAAAAAACGTAAAATTATTTATAGTCATATTTATCTAAAAACAGTTCTATGTTTATGGATGCATCTGTGGTCGGCAGATATTGATGCTTGTGTATAACTAAAATGATCCAGGATAGATCCACATTCGTGCAAATTCTTTTATTTCTAAACCAATCGCAAAAATGATATTCACGCCGACATCTTGTTCCTTTAACGTATAAAAATAATAAGCTTAGACCATAGTGGATCGGGGGAAGTCGCCATACTTTTCCTTTTTGACCCTAAAACTCATATTAAATTTGAATATTTTCATTTCATATTTTTTGTACTTACAAGTGTTTCGCATATATGACTCCATCAAAAACTTTGATATAACAATCGGGTAATTTTTTATAATTTAAAAAAAAAGTTACAATTAGTCATCTTACCCCGAACATTCGGGGTAAGATGCCACTGCGCTTTTTATGATATTCACTTTAATAAATAGTCAAAATGAACTCTTTAATCATCCAACAAACTTATTGTTCACTATACCATGTATATTCTAATAAAATAAATTATTAAATTCTATAAAATTGCGAGAATTAAATAAAAACAGTTATTTAGATATTGTATTCATCCACGGTAGTCCAGTTGTGGCTTTTGAGCCACATTCGACTCTTCGATACCTTTAGTGTGGCTCTCTATCTCGAAAGTCAAAAGTTGATATAGAGCGATCTCTTTTAAGAATAAAAGATGTGGAGTTTGTCCATTTGTCCATATAAAATAAGCTATTTAAACACTTAGGAAAGTGGATTTAGCACTTTTTCTAAGCCCTTTATACACAATTAGTATTAAACATATAATGAATTGTTTACTGTGTGGTTCCATGCCATATTTTTCATCATTATATTTATATAATCTCCTTTTTAACGTTCCGTAAGGTAGATATAGGCCTATCATATATCTGTGAAGCATCGAAGCGATTCGTGCCTCCTCTGTTTATATGTTATGCTGAAGTTTTAAACATTCTTCGAACCAAAGACCTCCGTTTGGGTCCTAATATATGTTCTTGTCGTTTAATTTATGAAAATAAATCATAAATATAAATATTTAAATTCGGCATCTAACTCTGAAGCAAATATTGCCATCTTTCCCGATGATCAGGGTGAGAGGCAACTTTTAATCACGTGACTTAAAATGGCTAAATTATAACGACATCGAAAGAAAAATATTCTTTAAAGTATATATATTAATTTACATTACATATATACACACTACACATATTAAATACACATACTACATACATACTAATTCACATTACATACTAATACACATTACATATATTACTACACACTAATTCATATTACATATATTAATTTTTAGCATGATGATGATATTACGATTAATAATAACGCTTCAAAAAGTTGACTGTATAATTTTCAATAAAAATTTCAACACTGGCTGGTACCTTTTCGATTTCTAATGCGAGTATTTGATAACCTGATAATAGCCGTCATCTATATTTTTGGCGGGCTTATAGGAGGTTATAATAAACCATCTTTTATCGCCACCTGTTTAAATACTAACGAATTAGAGAAAAATAAGCTTCTTCCCCCGATTCACTCTATATAAATATAGCTACAACGAAAAATTGTAGATTCGGACTAAATAGTTAGGAATAAAATACGACTATTACATCCATGTAAGTGATAGGATAATGTGTGTAATAATCAAAATAAAATAGTATTTATATTTTATAAAAATCAAACATTAAAGAACAATATAGTGAGCAACAAAACACTATAACTAGAATATGTTGTTTTACCGAATACGCATTACTTAAATTATTAAATATTAAACACGAATACGCTTCGAGCAGACGTATTTTGCCAATAAAACTATATAATAATCTATAAAATGCGAAAAAATAGCTTCTTTCGACAGAGATGACTTTTACCAACTACATCGAATTTAATTCGAGAATATAAAATTCAAGGTTACTAAAATGGCAGCCCATTCTCCAGCTATTTGGTATGTTACTTCAACTATCATCATTTAATATTCATTTGCCGTTTACTCGCAAATACTATCAAAACTCATTTCTATACTATTATTTACACGCTTATACAATTTTTGAATAATAACTAGATAGGCGTGATCTCTTTACTAATAAATTTTTGCCTTTACTACATCATTGAATCGTATTTCTCACTCTTCCGGTTAAAGTAGTTTTTGGAAATAACGTAAATATTCTGGAAAAATTACAAAATTTGTCATAAACTAGAAAGTTAATTTGGATTTATACAATAGGGCCTATATAAAATTATTATTACGCCGTGTTTTCTGAAGATAAATCTAGCCAACTGTAGAAATATTTAAGACGAAATCAGAAACTCACCATTCCAGTTACACCTGATTAGACTTAAAATTAAAGAAATTCAAAAGATTTGGGTGTAGCTAACGAGTGGAGAACGTTTGCAACGAATTAAGTGAAGAATAGTAAAGTTTTTAGTGCGAGATTTCTTGCTCATTAAAAGTCAATGAATGCTGATATCGTTCTAATCTCGACCTACGAAATTGTCGTGTTTGAACAATTTACAGACTGTAATGATGCCACATACCTTTTAGATTACTAGCATCTTTCAGATCGTTATCGGAATGGAATGGCGAGTAAAATTAAATCTGTTTTAAAACAAGTTCGTTGGACCACAGAATAACCCATGTCGTTTCAGAATTAAGTAGCTAACTATCGGTAGAACCTATACGACATGAAGTAATTTATGGGTTACACAGGCCTAGAGCGCAGTTTAACGCGTACGACAGATTCGCATAGGCTAAGCAGCCTGAAGTATTATGTAAAAAAAATCTTGTCGACTGTGGTTCGACGTTTAAATCTAGTTTATCGTAAGTTAAAATGATATCGTTACGAGAAACTTTTATAGAGATTAAAAGAAAATCTGAAAACTGAGTAACTATCGAGTTTCAACTGAGCTTTAAAATTGCCCGATGAATTATAACGAATAAGTGAGTGATGATCGACTTAATATGTCGATTAAAAAATAAAATAATGGGAGCCGAACCTGGCTCTTTAAACTGACACACAATCGCTCGACTAATTTTTTGAATTTATCAATAAATAAGTATACAGTTTTTTCTTATAATTTTTATATTATTTTAGAGAAGTATTAAATAAGATAAAGTATTGTTTTTACTAAAATAATGAAATTTAAGAAATGAAGTTTTAGTAGTTTGACAAAGGCGAGAAGTAAAGAATCTGTAGAAGCAATATTTATCAAAAAGAAAGAAATTGGTGGAGCCGTATCGGTGTGAGATCGTTGTTACTGTTCGCATTCGCAAGCGAGGCACGAGTTGCAGATCTTATCGATTAATGGGCGATAAAAAAACACAAAAATGCCAACCTTTCGCGACTCTTTCGTGATTCTCCATCATTATTTATTTGGCGCTGATTCTTTTTTTTCGTCGGAGGGTGTTCTGTTCACAAATTGTCATTTTCTTTATGGAATAATCTCAATAATCGCTAGAGAAGAGGAATAAAAAGAAGGCATTTTAATTATACTATACCGCATTATTCATTACAACATAAAATTTATATGGCTACAATTACGTTGTAAACATATAATTTTAGCATTAATTTATAAAGTAGAATTATTAAAACGACTTCGGAATAGCGTACAAAAATAGAGTTTAAATAGATGTCGACGATGGGTCTACGTTGTGTAGATTAGTCCAGGAAAAGTTTATGTAAGAGATAGCTATCTTCCGCAGCCTATAGTCAAACACATTCCCAGTTTTATTATCCGAATTTGCCCAAAACGACATGTGTTTATGAATTGGAATCGTTTTATTAAAAGCTTTATGGTAGCTATGTTATTCTCGGCACGTTTAATCTAATTTATCTGCTGTCCCCAATCGGACCCCAACAACGGGGGAGGTCCTGCCTTCTGTGTTTTTACCCAGCCCCTTCTCTTCCGTCAGTTTCTCCCTCCTCTAAGAATCATCTTTATATCTTCAGTCACGTTATCCCTTGGGCATCTTTCGGCTTTAACCCTAAACGCGTAACCTGTAGTTGCGGATTGAACGCAACTACAGAAGTTTCTTCGTGTGAAAAATTACTTTTTTCCATTGTGGTAGGTTTTTTTTCCTTCTAGACTACACTTTTCAGGTTGTGGCGCCTTAGGGTCTCTATTTTTGGTGACTCTCAAAATGGATCCAGGAGAACCGATGAATGATTCCAAAGGTCAAAACATCAGGCATACTCACGCACCGAGCATCAATCACATCCTCTGTATAAGGGACCTTCTTCATTGGAAACATTAAAAAAAAAGTCAAATAAGCTATTGTTTCGCATTTTCTTGTTGATGATTTGCCTAAAAAAGCGTGTTTAATTAAAAGAAAATAGTTTTAATCGACGTATGGATTTTAGTGAAAGCATTTCCGTTGTTTTCTCTTCCAAATGGGATGAGTCACGTCACGAATCGAAAGAGCATTAACTCTTTCGCTATTCCAGTTATCCAAACAGAATAACCATCGAAAAAACTTCCGCATTGTAACATTTGCGTGGGAAATAACATCGAATAAAACTTCTTAAAAAACTTGAAGCTTGAACCGCAAAACATTCGATTTTATGAATGAATATTAAGAAAGCCAGTTTAAAATTATATTACACTTAAATATCCAATAGAATCGATTATTTTTTCCACAAAAAAAGGATCAGATAGCATTTAATATTTATAAAACACTTCAAACGCAATAAACAAGAACAATTTTTGTTTATGACCGAACTAAACTTTTGCTTTTTTATCGCGGGTGAAATTTTGATGGCTGCAGAACACCGTAAATTTTAACTGAGGCTTAAAAAATGCAGTTTTTTGTACAGCATAAGAAATAAGGATTTAATCAAAAACATTTATCTTCCTTTAACCCTCACTCGAGGCTATATAAAGAAACAACTAACGAGACTCGCAAATTACATCTTGGAAGGTGACAAAATGTTTTTGGTTGAGAAATTAATAGATGGTGTTTACAGAATACTCTTAATCACCGTAGATAACCGAAGTGTCATTTTGTCACATGTTTGGGAAGGACCTCTTTTACTGTGTGATGGGATTCCTTTCGCAACTATGAAGACGAAATTTCAGAGAGATGTAAAAATTTAGCCCCGGGGTTACTAGAAATCGGTTTCTCCGCTATAATACCGAATGTATAAATCATTTGGACAAAACCTGTGATTTGTTTGTAGCTTAAAGCGGTTTCCGAGTGGATAAGAGGTGGAGAATTGAGATGAAAGAGGTTCAATCGCTTAGTCATGCCTTGATTCGATAACAAATACCTAGTAGATTGGGAATATGAAAGATACGACAAGTTGCCAATTTGACGAATGGCAAACATTTAGCATTGTTAAGTCGAAGATGAAATGCTGATAATTTAGTAAATATTGCTTTTGGCTCCGCGAATAAATATCCTACTGCACCTGCTTTGAATTCGTAATTTTTCCAAATCCTATTAACCTTATTTCGTAGAACTGTGCAAAACACAGTCTAACCGAAAAGAAATTATTATTATTCTCAACAATAATATGCGTTTTAAGATAACAATGCTTCGTTCACGTTTACAGTTATCTATGTGACGAAAAAATATGTATAATTAACGTTATACATATTTTTGCTGTATGCAAAAATTAATATTAAATAAACAAACTTAACCTTTACTTCCCCGAAAATTTTATGCATGAACACAAAATCTGAGTTTTAAAACACGTATAACATCAAATTACGAGACTTACGTGAGTTTTAAATATAAATTTGGCCTCGCATATTGCTCGATGTTAGCATCTGAGCTCGCAATCATACTCTTGAAGTTGTTTGGCATCGTATTACGCTCGAAACTTTTAACTCGAAGTGATGTCGCAATCAAGCAGATATTTACGTTACTCTATTGAGCCATCAGCAAATTTCTAGCTCACGTTCTGTTTGTTCACAAGCTTAACATTTCCTGATAATATAATTACGTTATTTGTGAGTTTGTTTGAGCAGAAAATTTCGAAAAAATCTATATAATTAATCACCATTTATAAAGGGAATTAAAAAGTATTTGTTTGCTATTAATATTTCGAAATATTGTCGATTTTTAAATAACTTATACGGTTAGCATTCGTTCGATTTCTGAGTGAAATTAATCATCAGTTCTTATCTCTGTAGATAACAGATAAACTCAAGAAATTTGATCCTGTTCTGTTAATCTAAAATAAGACTTCAATTGTGAGAGAAACGTCTTAAGTCATAATCTGGTATAGAAAAAAACTAGTGTGACTACAAGTGGGATTAAGAGACGTATTTATAGTTCAACCCATGTGATCGTAGAAACACCTGGATTGTATTCACCTTTGAGGACATTGCGGTCTTAATTACAAGGGTGTGACGACTGAGTACATTCTCATAAATAACAAACTCGATGGCGAATCCCTTAGTTGGCAGAATACTGGATTGCCTTTGATGCTCCCACTCACGTGTGTGCTCTAAATCGTAACCCGATCTCAACCAGAATATGAATGAAAAATCTTTCCATGACTAAATTTCGTGATAATAATAATAATAACAGAAAAGGAAGAAAGACATTTCTTATCGAGTAGGTTGCAAGAAATTCCGGTTTTTTGTTAGTTTTAGCTAACAAGTTATAAAATCCTGATGTAATAACAATTCATACGCGATTTCCTCCGTTTAATTAAAGTTATAAACAATTTTTTCGAAGAATTGATCTAGTCGATAATGCGTGAAAAAATAAAACACACTTCGACTTCTTGGGTGGTTAGGTAGAACATCGATCACTAAGTCTTACTAACTAAAGACAGAACGATTGAATAGATCGAAAAAAATTACGCTTAATTAAAGAAAAAAATCAAAGAGGGTCCAAGTAGATTCATCAGCAGGAACATTTGACAATTTAATTTTATTCTCTTTTATTGATAACTTATTGTTCGAGGCATACGCAAATCACGACACGTTTTAATTCATCGATAAACTTCACAGACTTAACACGTGGACGATGTATATACATTTTATAAATTGGAAACGTTTCTAAAACGATTGATCAAAATAATTAGATAATCTCGCTTTAATGATAATTATTTTCAGAATTCAAACGTAGGTCATAAACTTCATTATCTGTAGACATCATCTATAAAAGGTAGTAATTAAAGTAATTAATATCTATCATTGATATTAATAACTTTAATTAATTTTTTAGGACACTTTTTTCTGCATACGAAAGTTTAATACCGTTTCGATCCGATTTAATTAAATTATTAAAAATTAATTTAGCTTTTATTCGAAAATTTTCGTAAAAATAAAAAAAAAATTAATTATTGAATATTACAAAAGTCTGTAGAATAAGACATTTCGATGCTAACTTTCACGAATTTTTAACTGTTTCCAATGTAATTTAATTTTTTCTTTACAAAAAAAGAACTGTATATACTGTATTCATTTTGTCAATCGTTTCCATCTTTCGGAAAATATCTCGAGAGCACATAATTCAAATTTTAGAAAGAAATTTTCATCCGTATTATACGACAATTCGTATAGAAGTTTCTACGTGATATCGGAGCGCAGTCTCTAAATTATTTGTTAAGAGAACGAATTTTTTTAATTGGTAAAACGTTACTGGCTACGAGTATATTGGTAAATTTAAAATCTCATCCGCTCTCTTTCGATAATCTCGTCACCGAATATAAATAAATTAGAATCGATTAAGTTTAGCTTTTATTAGAATTAAAACATATTTAAAAGATTTACACAAAAAATATGCCATTTAAAATTTGTTATAATATAATCACATTAATAATAACGATTAAATCATAATTCTACTTAACAACTACGATTTATTTACATTCTTTAAGAATCCGCCTGTTCGCTATATTTGTTATTAATAGTTCTGGCTGTAGTCAAAAAGTTGATTAATCGATAAGATAATTTCTTTTTCACTGTAATCAAAATAAATTATAAAATTTTGCTTTAGTGGCTGTTTGAAAATTATCGACCGATTGATCATTTAGAACGTAAAATTTTCTCTTAATCCACTTTTCTCTTTTTAATTTAAAAAAAAAATTAATGGTGGCAATAAATTATACGAAATCAGATTTTAAAGGCGCGCATGGAGAATTTTTATTTAACTTACAGCCGTTTTATATATAGTACAGTTAATAGGTTAACGCACCGAAATCGTTAATAACGCTTAACGCTTAAACGGCCATAAATTGTTTTAATAAAAAGTGTTTTTATGAAAATTGGCCAGGTAAAATTTGGGATGGGAAGCGAAGAAAAATGTATATAGTTGGCGGTGATGCCGATGAGCGTGGTGATATTTTCCCACAGAATCCGAGTATCTAAGCGGAGAAGGGAGACGACAAGCCTAAGTAAAGGGTGGATTAATTATTTTTTAACGGTTATTACGGGGCGGAGGCCACGTATAAGTCGTGACTGCTTCGGGCTTTCCTTCTACGATTTCCCGTGACTTTTATATATATATATAGGGTTAACGGGCAGAAGAAGAATGGATCTGAGAAGGGCGTCGCCCCGAAAATTAAAACCGCGTACGGACGGCCCCCCGCCGAAGCTAAAGACTATAAAGCTCGCTAAAGATGGATAATAACACCAGCCGTCGTGTTGTTTGACTGCAAAGACTTTGTCTGACACATGTGACTAAAAGCGGTAGCCGACAGCCGAACGGTTGCTCCATTCCTATAATCGGATCGAACCTTCTTCGTTAATCTCATCCAGCTTAAATATTAAGTACTTAAGAGAAAATTTCATTAAACGCCTACGTTTCCTATTCCCAGTTTACTAGATTATTAAACGGACAAATTGTACCAATGTTTTTACATGGAGCGATGCGAAGAATTCTGGATCACTCCATGGCTTTTTCGTGAACTTAAGTAAATAATTAATCCAATTCGATTGCTTGTTTGCTAGGAAACTAACATTTCCACCGATATGGAAACACGTAGCGTATATAATCGAATTTTGGCAACCGAATGAAAACTCGATAAGTATTCTTAGTATTCAGAAACGCGTATTCTGTTGCAATTTATACCAAAAGAGGAATTTGTCAGGGTAAGATGGCTATAGAATTAGACACGATGAATCCCAGTAACGAGTTACAGTTTCTTAAATTGTCGATAAAAGAACTTCCGTAGAGCGCGTAATTTAACATAAAATCAATTTATAATTCTTTTTACTCATTCGAAATTATTTGTTGAGCGGAGTGGGATAAGAAATTTATATGGCATTCGTTAAAATTCGATACAGAGTGCATCGGCTTTTTTCTTATTTCATATAATAAAAGAAAGAAAAAATATAAGTCGAATACTTTTCATTTATATAATAGACTTCTAATCTTTGAAGATATTTGACAGAAATGACAATTGAATTAAACTTAATAATAAGTAACTGTTCTATAATCATTACAGTTTCGTACTTTTTTGTACAACTGCCACTCATTGTTTCGCTAACGAATCATTTTTTCTTTCGCCATCCGTGATGAGTGTTCATTACTTTCGAATGGCCAAAGAACCGACGCGATATCTATACCATTGTTGTACCAAACGTGTCATGCGCCAACTACCAGCCAAACAATTACCAGCTTACCGGGTGTCAACAGGTATGAAAACGTGCGTGGTGAATTATAAATTAAACTTCTTCCAAATCGCTATAAAAATGAAGCTACGAAAAGTTTCGTGCTCGCTTATTTATTCGGCATAGGAGTATTTATGAAACTAGTTTCATTCGCCTATTCGACTCTTGCGCCGAGCCGATATACCTCCACCAAAAATCGAGACATAAATGCAAATGAGAAAGGCAATAGAAAAGAATTCCGTTCTGTTAGTGTAGCGGAGGAATGAGCGTGGGCTGACCCCCCGAATTCCAGGAGGGTACCTGTGTCCCTCACCCTCTATTGTCCCCGGGAGAGGAACACGTCCACTCGGGACTCGCCTTTCTCGTCTGAGCGCCTGACCTCTTCATCTCCAACGCGTACTCACCCTCTTTAAGGATTAAAAAACCTTCCGCAAAAAAACGAATAATTCCAATGGAACGAACACAAACGAAAACAGGAACTTTTTTACCTTTATTTTCTATTAAATAATTACGTGTTTTGATATTGTATAACATTTTTTCCGTATCGTCATTTACAGTAAAACCTCGATTTTTCGGACTATAGGGGGCGAGACTAGTCCGTAAAATCCCCTGCTGAACCGCTCTTCCGATCTGACTAGTCCGTAAAATCGAAGTAACATTTTTTATAAACATTAATTAGCATTTTCAACATACCTGTACTAATTAATGTCACTTATGTCAAAGTGTATTAATTTATATAGAGTATTTTAAACAAAATTCATACATGTATATTAAATTTAGGTAAGTTGTTAAAATAAAAATGACGCGTTACGCAATAAATGAATGCTTTATTTTACAGGCAGCAGTGCGGATAAAGCTGGATGTAGCTATACTATAGACAGTTTATGCAAATATTGTATTAATTTTATTTTTTGGGATGGTGTCCGTAAAATCGAGGTTTTACTGTAATAGTAAGCGGCAATAAAAACTACTTTTATTGAATCGAATGCGGAGAATCCTACGCTGACAAAATAAAAGACGAGTGATTATGCTTTTACGGTTAGTAATGTTCTGTTTCATTAAATAAATTATTATTAATGAAAGTTTATAAAAATGTTATTCGTTATGTTTGAGATGAATGGTAAGATTTATGTGTTGAAATTATAAACTGGAAACACATCGATAAGTTGTATCAGAAACTTTATCTGAGAAAGCAATTAATGATAAGTAGTCGACAATGGCTTTGATTTTGTCACCAAGGCCACCGAAAAAAATCCATGATCGTTCGGTGAACTCTGGAAAAGTTAAGGAAGGTGACCAGTATTTTTTGCTTGTAGTTCAAATTAATTAGGATTATCTTTAAATAATGAGCCTTTACCTTAGTGTTGACAAGAGAACTAAATTAGATAGATAATGATATTTTGCTACGTTTCCTTTAATCAAAAATAATCCGAGGCTTCGATGATGCCACCGAACGGTTTTAAACAGATTTATTATGTGTTTATTTTACTAAACTCGCATTCAAATTAAATCGAAAATTTAGAAATTGTATTTAGTATTCTTCAAAAGCCCAGACTTTATTTAAAATTCAAAATTGGCAGAATAGCGATTGTTTTCTTCGCCATTCTTTAGCAAGATTCATTACGAACTGACGACCGAAGAAACACGCTTTATTATTTTGATACTTAGTTACCGACGACTGAAAGAGAAAAATTGATATCCTACAGTTCAATAAACTGCTAAGAATTGCTATTTTTATTGGGCGTAGTCAGTCCAAAATACATGCAACTAATTTAATGCAAAGCGTTGATAGTTTTATGTTTTTATTCATGATGAATGGGCTTGTATATTTTGAGAGTTTTCTGCATTACAGTAGCTCTTAAAAGCTATAAAAATTGTTTTATTTTTAAGAAAATAAACGTTTTTAAATAGCTAAAAAATTTCGATTCATATTTTTTATGTAATTTGACCGCAAATAATATTCGACCACACGCTGCCATGATGGATTTTCTTATCACCGTTCACCCGGATCTCATCTATAGAACATTTCTCGGATTCGAGTGCATAGAATATATTCAAAAATATCGTATTTACATATTTTTCTTTAGTTACTTATCTCGAAAATCGTTTCAATACATCGTGTCAAATCTTAATAAGAATTTAGTAAAAAGTATAAACTGAATTCTTATTAGTCAGTGACATGATATATTGCCACGATTAATGTGATATTCTGAAGAATTTTAATGTATAAAGCTATTCACCGTGTAATTTTCCCTGTTTTTGAAGAATGAGGAAACACGATCGATTAATATTATTATTCAACTGATAAAATGTCTTAAAAATGGTATTTATCGATTCCTTATTACAGTAAAAGTGTAGACGTTTATGGAGTTTATTTTTCGTATTAAGTAACGTAAAAATGTATTTATGGTTGGACACATGTCACATACGCTTTGGGAAACGAGAAGAGGAAGAAGAAATTTTCGATAGTAACGGAGGGCCCTCTCGGGGTGCAACACTATGTCATACATCATGGCACCGGGTCTGCTTCGAGACGTGCAAATTATAGGTCATCCACGCATCCGGCCACTCGCTCGGGGGATTAGTTAAAAAACTGTAAATCGCACACAATTCGAATTTTTCTACTTTGGACCTACGCTTGAAATTGTATTGGCTACTAACGTTTTTTAACCAACATTAAAAAAATAGCGTGTATTCGATTGTATCGTTAAAACTATGGTTATTTCGGTTTGGTGAATTCGAAACTTTCAGAACTTACGTTTTTTAACCAACATTAAAAAAATAGCGTGTATTCGATTGTATCGTTAAAACTATGGTTTGGTGAATTCCAAACTTTCAGAACTCGCGCAATTGTTAACGAATTACTTCCTCCTGAAAGATTTTTTCGTATGCTTTTCTTTTTCTTGTTTTTTCCCTCTCCTCTTATCAGATCTTTTAGTTGGACAGTTGCGAGATCTGCCAAAATATCTTGATATCTCAATCTCGGTACGATATTGACAGCGTCCGACACGCCCACTACTGATATATTGGGCTATCTGCACAGGCGAGGAAGATCGCCTGTGCAGATACTTCTTCAGTTAACACATTGATCGTTACATTACTAATGCGAAAGCCCCCAGCAACACGAAAAGAATAAATTGCCAGGTTCGGTAACAACGAACCTTATATACCCAGAGAATTGTAACATAATATTCGAGGAAGTTGATCTTCATGAATAAGGTAAAATATTTTCGAAACGAGTGAATCTCGTAGAATTTTTTTTGCATTTTAGTGCATGTAAATATCAGATTTGTTATTTAGTAGAAATATTTTTGATTTTAGTACAATTTGATTTGCTCTTAAGTAAGATCAAAATAAGCTCTCCTTAGGCTGTATATAATATTTTTATAAAGGATGTTAATGTTATAAAGATTTTATAATTAATTCTTTTAATAAAAGAGCTATTCTGTAAATATATATACAGTAGTCACTTCTATAGTTTTCACACACATTTAACACGCTCAACTCGATATATTAGTATAATAAAATATAGAAATATTTTTGAACTTGTGCGAATGTTTTCGAATGAGATGGTTTATCACTTCAGATTCATTACGCTTTATAAAAATGTAAAATTTTCTACAATAGATATAACATTTTCCAATATGAATTTTTACAAAACTTTATGTTGTAAAAGGTAACGTCTGATGTGGTGAATGTAAAAGCGCTTTATTTTTTATAAGATAAAAGTGCCGCGTATGGGAGGGATTAGAATATAACGCTAGCACCCAAATTCTTTCAAAGCAGATACTCGCGACAGGTGACACTTAACAGGACGGGGTGTGGTCGTCAAGGTGTCACGGATGGCCCCTTAATTAAAAACCAACGCCTCTAATGACACTGATTCGCATAGATCGAGCATCTTTCGCCTGTCACAAGTAGCGACAATTGGCGCCTCGGTCCTTTCGGTCGGCTGCATCAAAGGCTAGACATGTGTTCGAAGAAGAGACAAGAACCTCATACGTTTTTCTTCAACAGCAACCGAGACCATTCGTGTCGTTAAAAATTCTTTCAGACCAAAAATTGCTCAATTAGATGCGCTCGGGATTCTGGAAGTCCAAGCATTTGTTGTTGTTGTTAGAAATTTACCGATGATCGATGGGTAGAAGAATTAGACTATGAGATTCGATCAATCATCGAGTGTATTGGAACCACAGAAATTTGACACTTTTAACTCGCTAAGATCTCCTTAGCTGCAGTATTTAATTATTTCTCATTGAAGAAGCTGGCGACTTATTAAAACCTGATCGTCTTTAACAGCGAAACGATTAGTAATAACTAACACAGTTTTTAAAACAATAAAGTTTTCTAAAGTAATTTCTATTTAAGTAATCATTATTTTATTTTTTGTAGGTACAAAAGTTTATAAATGTATTTAAAGTAAAATAATGTCATTAATATATTATATTTTTATTAGGTCTCTGTCGACAGCGGTGGCATTTAGCGCCGAAATCATATGTAACAACATCCCCGGACTGACCAAGGTGCAAAGAAAAATGTGCCACATCCGGCCGGATACTATGGTGGCTATAGGTGATGGCGTAAGAATGGGTGTAGTCGAATGCCAGAGGCAATTCAGGCATCGCAGATGGAACTGCACCAACATAGGAAGTGATGCTGTGTTCGGTCACGTGATCGTCGTGGGTAAATTTTACGCTATATTATTCCTTTACCTATTATAAATCATTATAAATGATTATCGGTTTATACTTTCTTTGAGAATTATAGATGCTGTGTTCGGTCACGTGATCGTCGTGGGTAAATTTTACGCTATATTATTCCTTTACCTACCATTATAAATCATTATCGGTTTATACTTTCTTTGAGAATTATAGGAAAAATAACGAATTATTACTTCGATATATCATTCATTATTTACATATCAGTATAGAATATATCATTTTTGCAATAATCATAAGTGTATCTTTTTACGTATAGGTGAAATATCTCTAATTTAATAAGATGGCCCTATGTCGCATATTTTATCTTGTATAATTACTAGATATATACTTATACGATATCTATTTTGTCAAACTTTCTAATAGAGAAATCAATGAAATCATTCGATCTCGGATTCCATAATAAGAGGTAAATCGACAGACTAGATATATACGATATCTATTTTGTCAAACTTTCTAATAGAGAAATCAATGAAATCTTTCGATCTCGGTTTCCATAATAAGAGGTAAATGGATAGATATCTCGAGCCCTTTACAACTTTGTAGTCAATTAAGCAATGAGAAACGGCTGATTACTTGTGGCTGTGGTATGCACGGGGCAGGGCTTCGGGTCTTTGTCTCGTAAATCTGATATCGAGTGTCTGGACGACCCTGTTTGTACACCGCCCGCGATTAGACTTATCTAGGACAAGACATAAGTCACCTCCGACTCGCTAAACGGGCAGAGTGCTGGTGGCATCCAGCGACTCTATCTGATGGCGACAAGCACTCGGGCCAGCGGGGTGTTAACGATGTGTCCACTTCCTTCGGCGGTACGTTCTGGAATTTTGCGAGAGATGTTGGCGCTCGGCCATCCGTGCTTGCAACAGTTGTAGAATGTGCATTCGACCGTTTCGGGCCTCCAGGCCTGTCACCTGTAAGTTATTAAAGCGCAACCAGGCATCACTCAAATTGGAGAAATAGCGCCAGTTCCTTTTGATTAAAGTGTGCTTCAATAAATCACCAATAAGGAAGACAGGTTTAAATATTTTGGGCAGCCGACAAAACATATCGCGCATAAATATAAGGCAATAAATTACGTCATCGGAAGAATAGCGTTTGTTCTCAGTTCTAATTTGTTTGCGTATCAGAAATTCAATATTTACGATTACTAATGCCTAGTTTAAGCGGAACACGTTCAGCTAGCCTACATAGGTTTACCTCATAGGAAATCATTCTGACGATAGAAGAGCGAGAATGAATTTTTTTTAAATTACTGATACAGTATTTGGAAACACGTTTCCTCCTTAAATCTTCTTTGACAGGATGAACGGGAAAAATATCGTTACAAAAGCGCATAAAAGTACTCAACTATAATCAAATGTGTCATCATTGCCTGCAGAGAATCTATTCAAAACAAAAATCTTGATTTGCAGTTGCTGACTTAAGAAATATGTTATTGTATATCAGAAGTAGCCTATCGCTTTCGAGCAGTTTTTAAAAGAGCTTTAAATGGTCCCCGAATTGATAAAAATCAGCAGTAAATGGACTATTTAGTAAATTTATTTCCGTTAACAAATCACTCTAGTCGATTTTTTAATATAAATTTTGGATAATTATTTCTATAGCACAAATCTAAATTAAGTTGAATTCATTAAACATTCATATTAAATGTGTTAGCAAATTAGTTTAGAATGTCAATTAATTAACAATAAAAATTTAAAATCGCTAATATGCGATGATTTAAATTCAGTCATTTTGTTGAGATTTATGGGCAAAACTCGATAAAATTACATAGTAATCAACGTAATACTAGAAAAACTACCAAAATATAGCGATCACCATAATAAGCCTCTGTTTTCTCAGTTCTATTCTCTAGGTTCTTACGAGTTGTTAGTTCCTCCTTTCCTAATAAAAGATAACATCTTCTCTAAGTGACAGAACCTCAGCGAGTGTGCTGACGGTTTTATATCCCGAGGAACCCTCTGGTGACAATTGGTGATGTTAATGTCAGCTGATATTTATCGTTCTTCATGGGAATAGATATGTAACATGGATAAGTCTGACGTATTTTTATGATATTTTACTTGTTCAGACATAAGTCTTTCTGTTTTACGATGCAGAATTTTGTTTAACAATTGCCTAAATAGGACAACTAACTTTATACATACTAAATTAAAACTTACTTAATTGTTAGTTAAATTTTCATAGAATTTTTAGATGAAGTGGAGAAAATTTATATTTAATGTTTTTTAAAAATTGAATATGTTAATATGAAATGTTGCATTTCGAATAATTAAATTTACAAAGGCAATTTAAAATACAGTTTATGTTACACCTTTCTTTCTCTTTAAGATTCACGCGATTCGAAAATATCGAGCAAATTAAACTAAATATATAATTTTATTCTTTTATCTTGAGCATAAATTCTTCGTTATGGCGCACATCATCTATAAGACAGGCCATAAAATATCATAGATAATTTTCAATTTTTTGTTAGTATTTTTCTTACAGAATTTTGTAGATGATGCGTCATGTTTACTAATTACAATTTGATTAATTATTTCTTAATTTATATTCATAAAAATTAATTATTTTTGTCTTTAATAGTTTCGCGTGACTTTCATTCTTAATCGTAGTAAATTATTTAGATTCAACATCTGGAGTTTGGATGAATCCAGGTGAAAGGTAATCCATGTTGGTGGTCTAGCGCATCATTCGAATGTTCTCTCGAAACTTTTAGATTAAAAATATTCGCGATCTCTTTATTCTGGAATTAAAGCGAAAGATCTTGTGGGAGGATTCAACTTTAAAGAACTTCTGATCGGTCCGGGTGGTCTCAATCATTCGGTAAAACCGAAAGCGAAATGAATAACTACAAAAAAATTTATTTGGGAGGATGTAAAGCGGGCACACCTCATTCTCACATAAAGAGTTCTCTGGGTTTATGGATTAGGCTTTTGAATCTAATGAAAGGTTAAGAAGAAAAAGCGAAAGGTATAAGTTATAAGGACGCGAATGTAGGTTTAGTATATAAACTGAGTGTACACATGAACATTCATGACTTCCTGATATTTGACTTTTGATCTTTGGCCTCACTCCATCTCTGTCAGGACAATAATTATTACTTTGGAGAAATTATCGAGGTAGATAATGGTATTTTGATACAGAGTAGTCCGTATTTGGTCAGACTGCAATTGATGGGGTGGTGCGGCACCTCCTATTTTCTTCTTACTCAATAGCATAGATTAGATTACGAACAAACTAAAAACTGATTTAAAAGTCGAAGCTTTTAGGAGATGAATTAAAATTCTGAATTAGTATCTTTACCTAAACTTCTTGTAATAAAAAGTTTATAAGTTCTCTCGATTTTATAGTAAGATTTAAGAAATTTATATTAAATAATTTGTTTTATTTTTATTATTATTATAGGCCTATATACTTTTTAAATAAAATTAATTATTACAAAAAAAACCTAAAATAGTTTTCAAGCATTTATAAGGATATAACGAATTTTATATTTATTAAAATAATTAAGCATAATTTATATGGAAAAACTTGAAAATTGAAGATGTATAGTTTGAAAAATTTCACACATTGTATATAGGTTATAGGTATAGTTGTATAGGTTATAAGTTATAGGTGTATAGGTATCTGTCTCTGAATTGTATATCAATAAAAACATTTTGGCCATTTTGTAATTCGGTCACGTATAAATTTCAAAATTAATAGGTATAAAAACTTAATATAATTTATAAAATTCGGATATTCCCGCCATGTTATATTGCTGAGATTACGACGGATGATATAATTGACAAAGAGAATACGTAAATCTATTTTTTATAAAAAAAGGATTAGAAAACTAGAATCGATATAATTTTCATAGGTTTTATTCAGTTCTCTTTTATTTAATAGTGTATCTGTCTCTGAAGAATGATATATTTTTTTACTATCGAAATTACAATTAATATTTTTATCCTTTTAAAGTTAAATTTTAATGCTTTTTATGCATTCATTATAGTTTATCCATTCTAAACTGAATAAAATATGCGTATTATTGCTTCTCTTAAAGCGCAGTCTTTAAGAGAAGCGCTAACATTCAAATCTTTGAATAATAATTAATTAAATATTTGGTGGAACGACGTTATTGCAAATACGATATTTAGGTAATTTGATACAAAAAAATTATTAAATTTATAGTAGGCTACTCGCTTAAAATAGCAAGTATATAACTTTGCTTAATAATTATTTAAAAACTATCTACCAACTTAAATCATATAGGCCTACATAGCACAAAATTTTTTCTTTGCGAGTGTGAAACATTAAATATTATAGAAATCGGATTAAGAATTGTGGAAAACAGAAAATAATATATTCGGCATAAATTATTAGAAATTGTTCATTAAAGTATATTACAAAGACCCTATTATCGATAATAATTTATTATGCATAAAGTGTCAGATTAAGTAAAAATTAATTAATAGAAAAGGGTTATAAGTTTAAATAAATTATTTTTTAGTGAATATATATATAAAGATGAAAATAAAAGCGAGCGGATGACTCAAAAAAAAAAAAAAACTCCAATTAATCTGTTTCTCATAAAAAATTACAGTACAGTAAAACCTCGATTTTACGGACCTCGAGTTTATGGACTGATGTTTAATAAAAACATACTTCGAAAATACAGTAAAACCTCAATTTTATCGGACAGAAAACACACACACTTTTACATTACAGTAAAACCTCGATTTTACGGACACGATCCCAAAAAATAAAATAAATAATATTAATACAATATTTGCATAAACTGTCCATAGTACACAGTAAAACCTCGATTTTATGGACTTCGGATTTTACGGACACCATCCTAATAAAATAAATAATATTAATACAATATTTGCATAAACTGTCTACAGTAATGTATTGCGTATAAAATAAAGCACTCATTTATTGCCTAATGCGTCATTTTTATTTTGACAACTTACCTAAATTTAATATTCAGGTAAGTTTTTAAGCATAAGTCACATTAATTAGTACAGGTATGTTGAAAATGCTAATTAATGTTTATAAAAAAATTTTACTT